>JAKCPI010025730.1:0-103935 GCA_023213315.1 Euborellia annulipes | reverse complement strand
AAAAAAATCTGGTGTGACTGGCACACAGCACACAACTTTCTCTTACCTTCGGTAATCGAAAGTTGTGTTCTGTGCTTGTCACACCAGATTTTTCGTGTCGACACGCATTTAGTTCCCGGCAGTAGGGAATATTTGAATTCAGATGTAAAATTTATAAGTATGGGAAAATATTTATATTTTGTTACCATGGCAACCATTTCTCCTATCTTTCCTATGAAGCACAAGAGTAAAGTGTGGCTTCAAACAATTTTGAGGGCAAAACGAGAATATACATTTGAAAGAGCATCTAAAAATTAATTGATTTTTGAATTTTAATCAAAATCGTTAGAGCGAATTTTGAGAAAATCGAAAAAACTGAAAAAGTACATCAAGTAAAGTACTAGTACTCTTTGGCCGATTTTGATTAAAAGCTTATTTTTCCGGTCCCGGGAGGTGTTTAACTTAAATATAAAATTTCAACCTCGTAGCTCAATTCCTTCATGCTTAAAATTGAACACACACACACAGACACACAGACACACAGACAGACAGACCATGTCGCGAAAACCACTTTTTTGGATTCAGAGGACCTCAAAACGTGAAGATCCATCAAAATCTCGACATCGAATTTTTGCCATTATCATTCCAGCATTCGTAGCTCAGCGCCATCTATGAATCGCGTGTTCAAGTTTGGAACTTAGGTGCTAAGGGCAACTAAATAAATCTCGACTCAAAAAATCTGGTACACAAGTTGTGTGCTGTGCGCCAGTCACACCAGATTTTTTATAAAAAAAAATCATCTAAAAAAAATTGAACGACTCATTTATAATTTACCGCAAAAATTATTTTCCACCTGTTCATTAACTTTTTTATTTCCTCATTTATTAGCAATAGAATTAACTCCTTCGCGTAGTCTCTTAATAAAAATCCCATTACTTAATGTAATCTGACTTGGATTTATTAAATAACTTGAATCTACTAATATTGCGCTTTTTAATCAAATTAGAGAAAACAAGTCAAGTGGAATTGGAATACTAATTATGCTTATTATACGAATAATATGGCGACGTGCCGAGCAAACAAATGTTCCCTTCATGAGTGATCTCATGAATCTACTGACAAATGCAAATCGACTTGTTTATAGATCATTCATTATATGATGAGGAGAAGAAACTTACCGGTATTTTTTTTTTTTTTACAACCAGCTGCTCCATTTCACTTGCTAATTAATGAGCAATTTTCGAGGCACGTGCTCTATGATGAGCCTATCGTGAAAAACGATTAACAAGTTGGAGCTTATTTTAAAAGAAATATGGTTCTCATCTCCTTGAATTTAAAAAATCAAATTAAGAAGAAATATTCTACACAAAAAATCTGGTGGGACAAGCACAGAGCACTACTTTCTATTATCGAAGCAAGAGAAAGTGCTGTGCTGTGAGACCATCACACCAGATTTTTTCTTTCTCATCAATATTTATTATGAAGTGAATAAGTTTTTTTCTTTCTATGTTATTAAAGGATAATCATAGGGATTATGGTTGTAACATAAAGCATTACATTTCGAAATGCTTTGGAGATCTTAGTTTGAATTAAATTTAATGAAAATGCAATAACACTGACTGTTCATTTTTTTCTTTCTCTTACCTATATATGTAATATATAGAGAGAAAGTATTGCGATCATGTCAAAAATTCGATGGCGAGATTTTGATGGAAATACAAGTTTTGAGGTACCCTACGAGTCCAAAAAAGAGGACCCCACAAATTGTTCTGTGTGTGGACAATTTTAAGCATGAAGGAAATGAGCTAAGAGGTTGAAATTTTATATTTAAGTTAGGCACTCCCCCTGAGACGTGACAATAGGTTTTTGAACAAAATCGGCCAAAAAGTACTAGTTACTGTTGTTTTTTAAGTTTTTTTCGATTTTCTTAAAATGAGCTCTAACGATATTCATAAATGAATTATTTTTTAGCTTCTCTTTAAAATGTATATTCTTATTTTGCCCTCAAAATTGTTTGAAGATCACTTTACTCTACATACATTTCTTTTTATCAATGGGTATGCAAAAAAATATTTACGTGGATTGAATCTTCTTGAGGGGTAATTGAAAGATGTCCTAACAATTAAGTATTTTTTTTTTTCGATTGAGGGTTTTTTAGCATCTAAGGCCATTTAGACCTCGTTCCTATTTATTTCAATTGATTGATAACCAATTAAAAAAAGCTTTCGAAAACTTCTCTTTTTTTTAGAAAATCATGCTTAACTATTTTATTCCCTAATTATTCAATTATAAAATATTCATTTTCAATATTGGAATATTCTTGAGGTTAATTTTCTTTTTCATTAAAATATTCATTTTTGAATTTATATTGAATAGAAAACTCTTCAACTTTTTATAAAATATTTAAAATTTCCTCATCTGTTAATCTTTTGAAGAAAAAAATTTCATTTATTATGAATAGAGCCAGGATTCCTATGCAATTGCATATTCTATTTGCTAACAGGTGCGTCCCGGAACCAATTTTCTATCCGAATCATGCCCCCTTGGAACTAGGGTTCAAATTCTATATTGCATATTTTTGCATATTTGGTGAATATTGCATAAAGTTGCATATTTAAAACTTTTTGAATATTTTTAACATCTTTCGGCAAATATTTTAATTTTTTAATCGATTTTCTCAAAATTCGCTTCAACAATTTAGATTAAAATTCAAAAATCAATTATTTTTTAGATACTCTTGAATATGTATATTCTCATTTTGACCTTGAAATTTTCTGAAGACCACTTTACTCTTGTACTTCATAGAAAGATAGGAGATATGGTTGATATGAAAATAAAATATAAATATTTTCCATGTTAATAAATTTTACATCTTGAATTCTAAAATATCTGCGGAAACTAAATATATCTCGACACAAAAAATCTGGTGTGTCAAGCACATAACACAACTTTCGTTTACTGAAGTTATGAGGTGCGCTCAGTCACACCATATTTTTTTACATTAAATTTAATTATTTGTTTTTACACTATTTCCTTCCAAAATTAAAACACGATCAGTTTTACGTCAGTAGAAATCATGATTTACCTTTAATTGGAAGTCATTTACTTGATATATATTGAATATTTTAATACTTTTACTGCATATTATATGGCATATTTAGCGGTTTTTGCTGCATAAAAATCCGGGCTCTAGTTATGAAATTTAGCTACTTTTAAGACAACACTTCCGACGACTAAGCATTTTGGTTGCCTAATCTTAAGGCTCCACTCTCTAGCACATTCTGTAGGCCCTTGTGGTCTCGACATATTTACACATTGTAGCTAGGCTTGCGCAAAATAGTCGATTAATCCATTATTCACCAAGATAAAAATAAAAGCTCAAAAGATTTCCACAGAAGGGAAAAAAATTTTCCACAGGGCGAAAAAAATCTCGTTTTTCAAAAAAAGAGGCGGAAAAAATTTCGTTTTGCTAAAAAAAAAAAAAGGTAAAATGATTTTCACTGGAGAGGAAAAAATTTTCCTCAATAATTTTTGCTAGGGGAAAAAAAAGGTATAAGCGATTATTATTTTTTTTTTCAAAATCTATTATTTTTTCCCAAATTCGATTATTTTTTCGTCTGTCCGGACCCAATAATCGATTAATCGGAATAATCGATTATTTTTTTTTCATAATCGAACACCCCTAATTGTAGCCGGCAAAATCCAGTTGTTATGACGCACAATTGAATGTAGTAGCTATAATGAAAATATTTAAATACGGTAAATGTTTATATAATTTTCTAGTCCACCTACCTCAATCTCTTCAAACCACATTCTTGTCTCATTTTTATCTCTTTTCTAATATTCATAATTCCAGAAACAGATAAATAGGAAAAGTTGTATAGTAACTTCATATTTTAATGACTAATTCATTTACTCAGAATTATAACATTCATTTCCGACCCAAATTTTATTAAATTTTTCTTCATCTATTTTTCTTAAAATAGTCATATTACTATTATAATAAATTTTTTTCTAAGCCGCTCCAGGAAATAGTGGGAACTAACTGAATAGTCAGATATTTTAATATCAGAAATTTTTGACTTATTCTATTTTAAATGTCAAAAATAATCAATCTGCCTATTTCAGATGTTTGTTTTACCCTTCTTTCTTCAAATTTATTATTTATTTTGATTATTAAGTTTTTTAAATAAAAAAAAATATGCTAAATAGACAAAGAATTTAGTTCGTTTTTATAATATCTCCATAAGCTTTTCCCTTGTCTACTGGTGTATTTTTATGGCTTCGTTCAATTATTAATCTGCTTCCAAACCTGAGAAATAAAATGTATTTAAAATATATGTCTGCTAATTAAAATAAATATCGACAGATAATAATTATAGTCTAATTTACTTTTACCGACGCTTAATAAGGACTTTCTGGTCAAAGGACTAACTTATCTAAAATTCGACTTTTCTAAGTTTTCATTTATTTTAGTTCTTTTTTGTCAAAATAAAATTAATTATCAATAATTATTTTGTGTGGTCAAGTGTCTACTAACTTGTAAAGGAAAGATACAAATTTCTAGAATAGGCTGGAGATCCCGGGTTAGACACAGGTGGTTCACCTGATTCATTAGCCAAGTATTGTAATATACTCACTATGTTTTTTTTTTAAGTATTTTCGGCATCAGAGACTATATAGACTTTAATCGATACTTAATTATGATTTAATACGATACTCCATGTCCCAGGCATTATTTTTACCAAGTGATGTCCAATTGATTTAAATAAATAGTATGGGATCCGAGTCTGCACCCCTTTTTGAATATTAATATCTGATTCAAATGAAAATATCTCCAAAACTATTTAAATTTTTTCTCTTTGACCACTCAGTAATAGGTTAAGATACATACAAAAATATAACTAAATTAATTAATTTAACTCATATAATTACAAAAAAAAAAGATTTTTTTTATTTGTTAGGATCGGTTACAGATCATTTCCTTTAATAGCATCAAAAAATAAAAACAGAATAATATATTATTCTCTCGGCATCACTCATTAAGCTTCAAATAATATATTATCTGTTGTTATATAAATATTTTAAATACCATTCTTTTAAATTATTTAAATTAATAATTTAAAATAATGTTTTTTTATATTTATTTGAATTTGGAAGATACGGATGACTTTTTTTTTTAATGCCAAGATCTTTTGCTCTACTCTGTTGCCAGGCCCCCGGTCTTTTTGAATTTAATTATTGTTTTGATTTGGGTGGTTGTTGGCTTAGAGCGAATGCAGCGCCGCGGCGCGCCGTCTCTTCCCTAAACTAACCTTTCTCTTTTCCATTGTCGTCATTTAGTTTTCATTGTCTTTGATTGACAGGCTTCATTTAAATATCAAATAAATCATTTTAAGTGTTTAAAATTCATTCATTCATTCGTATTCATTAAAAAATTGAGTCTTTAAATAATCAAGAAACAAAAAATGGAATAGCGATTCAAGGTAAATACTTAAAATCATGTTCATTCATCTGATTAAATTTTTTGGGTTTAGGTGTAAAAAAAGAAGGCTTGTTAATTAGGATTTTTATCTTTAACTCTTCGTCATATGAGATCATTTTATATATTTTTGTTGTATATATAGTAATTTTTCTAAGCTGATCTAAATATAACCTTCAATTGAATATTGACTATCAGGGATTTATTTGATAGCTCTCTTTGAGAATGTAAGGCAATAAATATACCGAAGACGATATTGTTTGGGATTTTGTTTGATTGAGCAAAATAATCTGTCAATTTCAGATATTGTTTTATCTTTATAGGGCCATTTTCTCTTAGATAACATTTTTAAATAAGAACAAAACGAATTTTATATAATTAAATTTCCCTGAAATTTTTTTTACCCACACCTAAAGTTGTTAAAAGGATCCTGTCGTTAACGATAAAAACGATAATATCAATAATATTTAAGGTTTCGGCCGTTGGCTCTCTATTTAAATTAATTGGTCTTTTTGATAGCTTTATATAAATTAAAATTTTTTCCATTTATGGATTTTTTATTAAATGCATATTAAATATAATTTATTAGGTACATTTTTTTTATTATATGGAGACAGAAATCGGGGAAAATATGTTGAATAATAAGGACAACTGCTAACCAGTTTATAGACTAGATATTGATAAATGAGTAATTAATATCAAATTTTGAAATAATCGGTAGGTACATTAAATAAAATAAATATATTAATTTAATTAGGTGATACCGGTAGTAAAAACCAATATTGTCACCAATTTTTTACTTTCTCTTTCCCTATAAATGAAATATATAGAGAAAGTATTGCGATCATATCAAAAATTCGATGTCGAGATTTTGATGGATATATATTAATACATGTTTTTAGGTCCCCTGAGCCCAAAAAAGTGGGTCCCGCAAATTGGTCTGTCTGACTTTTTATTATTTATGAATTGGAAGTGGTCAAATTTGAAACTAATTTGCTATGGGGAACTAAATATTTCTCGACAAAAAAAATCTGGTGGGACCAGCATGGTGCACAACTTTCTCTTACCGAAGGGTAAGAGAAAGTTGTGTGGTGTGCGCCAGTCACACCAGATTTTTTTTATATAATTAAAAATATCTCAGCAGGATGTATTCTAGATCTTTATACGATATCAATATAATTTTATGTATTAATAATTTTTAACTTTCAAGACTAATGAATGAAAGTTTTGAAATTCAATTCTAAATAGCAACAATTTTGAAATAAGATCTTTTCTTTTTCCAGACATGGCGCCTCTTCCCTTTCTCTGTCGAAATTAACACCGTCCATCGTGAAAATGATGGGCGATCCTATTCCAACGGTACGAGACGCCGCCTTCAACACCCTCGTAGAGATGTACCGACATGTGGGCGATCGACTTAGAACAGACCTTCAGAAAAAGCAACTCGTTCCTGTTAGCAAGTGAGTACTTAATATTTTTTCATTCATATTCCTCCTATGAAAATTTAAAAAATCTGGAACTATTTTTGATTTCTAATTTGATTGCTCCTATCATTTTATTGCGATCTGGTTTTATAAATTATGTTATCATCATAGGACGAAGAAAAATATTTATTTTACTGATTATTTTATAGGAAAAAAACATTTATAATTATTCAAATGAAAAAAATAAATATAATTTGACTTGTAGTTGCAACTTAAATTGGAAAAATTACTATTTAAACGAGATCAATTCTAGAGACCGGATCTCTCATCTCCTTTTAGAGCCCCAATCAGGGGCGTATATAGGAATTTTTTTCGGGGGGGGGGGCCTGAACTCAAAAATTTTTCTGCGGAAAATTATTTTTTTTAAGAAACTAAATTTTTTTTTCCACACGAAATTTTTTGCGGAATCAGTTTTCCACCCTGCGGAAAAATTTGTTGCGCTGATGTCTGTATATCCCAAAATATGTATATGTATTTGGGAAATTTCGGGGGGGGCGGACCTGGGCCCCCTCGACCGGGGGGGGGGGTTTCTTTGTTTATATGGTTGCAGTCATCTCAAGAAGGATATCAATTCTACCTTTAATCAAGGGGGATACAAGGGGATGGGGGTAAAGGGGTTAGTCCCCCCCGAGATTTGAAAAAATTATTTTTTTTGGGAATTAAATATATAAATTTTAAAAATTTGATTTGTATATATATTCTGGTTAAACAAGCCACCTTTAAATTACCGAAAGTAAGAAATGATTGTGTGCTGTGCGACCAGTCACATCAGATTATCCCCCCCCCCCCCCCGCGAGATTCCCTTCAAAATTGCCTGCTTCTATTTAATATTAAAAATGAACACGCTATTATTTATTTATACGCAGATTATGTTTATCGAGTTTTTTTCATTGATGATGTAATACCTGAATACGGATTTATTTAACAATACCTCTTCACCTATTTAGGAATAAAAAGATACATGTTTTTTAAAGAATAATAAAAAAATGGCTTGAGAAAATCTGCCTCGTTCCAATAAAAAAAAAAATAAACATTCAAAAAATTCTTTAGGAAATCAATTTGACAAACAGGAAATCATAATAGATAGATATCTATTGGTTTTTTTACATTTTTTCTTAAAAAAAAAAAAAAAAAAAAAAAAAAAAAAAACGATATTTTAATTATTGTGCTATTTTTTCAAAATTTATTTGTTTGAAATCACCACGTGATTAAATAAATAAATAAATTATAATTCGCTACTTTTTTTCTTCAGTCTTCCAACTAACATTATCAACTCTCAGCTGATAGAATGTCATTGATTCATTTTCTTTTTCTTTAACGTCAGTTATTACATAATTATATAAACTATACGAGTCAACCGGCTAAATATAAAAATTATCACGTTAGGCGGTTCGTTAAATAATAGCCAAGGTTGTTTACGTTTGCATGGCCTATACGGAATTTCAACCAAAAACCTAGAAAGAAATTTTAAATACCTAACATGGAAAATAGCTAAATCATCAATAATGAAATTAAACCAGATATTTGATTGGTATCATATCGTAAAATTAAAGTATTGGATTCATGTCAAAAATTCGATGTTGAGATTTTAAATTCCTACAATTATTTAAAAATTATTTACGCTTCGTGGCTCTCATCTAAAAAAGTCTATTGCTGTTGATTAGAATAGTTCAAAAACCCCAGAAATAAACATGACTTTATTTGATGTGTCATTTAATCAATTTTTAATTACTCTGGCGATATACTGTAATTGATTGATTGCTTTCTATTTTATTATTAACTTCACGAGGGAAAATTTACCAAAAAAAAAAAATTGTAAGTTTAGTTTCGGTTTCGGTTGAAAATCTTGTTTCGGTCGGATCCTAGTAGGCCTATATATATAAAGTATTGGATTCATGTCAAAAATTCAATGTCGAGATTTTGATTGATATACACGTTTTGAGGTCCCCTGAATCCAAAAAAGTGGTTTTCGCGACATGGTCTGTCTGTGTTCAATTTTAAGCTGAAGGAATTGAGCTATGAGGCTGAAATTTTATATTTAAGTTAGACCCCATGGAGCTTGAAAATAAGCTTTTCAACAAAATCGGCCAATAAGTACTAGTACTTTACTGATGTACTTTTTCAGTTTTTTTCGATTTTCTCAAAATTCGCTTTAACGATTTGGATTAAAATTCAAAAATCGATTAGTTTTTAGATGCTTTTTAAAATGTATATTCTCAATTTTCTCTCAAAATTGTTTGAAGCACATTTTACTCATGTACTTCATAGGAAAGATAGGAGAAATGGTTGCCATGTTAACAAAATATACATATTTTTCTCTGTTTATAAATTTTTTTTTTCGCCCCCGGGTTTGACGTAGTAGATAGCGTGCCTACCTCCTATACCAAACGTCACCGGTTCGGACCCAGGCAGTCCGATGATTTTATTTAAGTCATTTGGATACCAGATGGCTTAAATAGAAATGCCTGAACCCCCAATAGATATATATTACAACGGTTATCGTCAAAGTCTTAAATGGCCTAAGTTGCCGAAAAGACTGTGTGAATGTATGTGTGAGTGAGAGTGTGAATGAGAGAAATGTGTGAATGTTTAAAAAAATTTTTTTTCTCACTCACACTCACATTCACACAGTCTTTTCGGCAACTAGGCCATATAAGACTTTTACGATAACCGTTGTGTTGAATATATATATTGGGGGTTCAGGCTTTAGTGACCCACGAGCTAGTACTAAAAAAAATATATGAACAAAATTTGACCCACATCCATCAAAAAGGTTCGCCATCCCTGCCCTAAGCCAATCCCCTTTTCTGTAATCTTGTACAAAAATCTCGTGTGTCAAGAACAGAACTTTTAATTATCTGAAGGTAAAATTCAGTTGTGAGCTGTGCGACCAGGCACACCAGATTTTTTGACTGAAACTTATAATCATTTACATATTGAATCCACTTTGTTTAATCAATATTATTTTCACAGTGTTGTTTTTTAGTACTAAATCTTAACCTGATCTGAACAATTGTTTTGTCTTTTTATTAATTTGGCTGTTCTCAGCCTTGCAAAGGCTTCAGTCTCTGACGTAAGTAGAGAGCTACTTCGCGATTTGCTTGCTAATGAATGGCTCGTCCCGGTGCCCTTGTCCTCATCTAGCAAATTGCAACATCTCATTAACCATTTGACAGACCTGAATTTTATTTACATACTAAAACCATTTAAGGGCTGCCAATTTTAATAAATACAAAATGTAAATATTTAATTATTAATTAAATATGTCAGCATACTGGCATATAGGCTCTATTAGTAAAGTGCTTTTTTATGATGATATGCAAAAATTCATACCTGTGTGATTGATGGTTGGTAATCGAAATAATCAACTTACTAAAAGATGCATTGCTCAAGAATTCAACTAGAATAGATAACGTTTTATGTGCCTTTTAAAAACCTACTTAGAAATTAAAATTACAAGCGTGGTTCACGGAGCAATTAATAAAAAAATCTATTAGGGAAAGTCTATTCAGATTGCTATTTACCAACAGGTTTTTTGAACTTCTGTTCTATTTTATATAGTTTTTTAATGTCTTTTTCGGCATCGGAGGCCATTTAGACTCCGTTCCTTTTTATGTCCATTGAATGGGAGCTAATTCAATTGAAATAAATTTATGTCTCATGAGATGGGACGTGAGCTAATGACCCTCCCCAATACAAAATGCGAATATTTAATTACTGGCATATACATCCAGTCCAACATGCAAGAACTTTACCTCTGTGTTGCGGCCAAGTTTATATTTTAGTTAAACACCCCCCGGGACCGGAAAAATAAGCTTTTAATCAAAATCGGCCAAAGAGTACTAGTACTTTACTGATGTACTTTTTCAGTTTTTTTCGATTTTCTCAAAATTTGCTCCAACGATTTTTTTTTAAAATTCAAAAATCAATTATTTTTTAGATGCTCTTTCAAATGTATATTCACATTTTGCGATTGAAATCTTCTGAAGACCACTTTACTCTTGTATTTCATAGGGAAGGTAGGAGAAATGGTTGCCATGGTAACAAAATATAAATATTTTCCCATACTTATAAATTTTACATCTGAATTCATATGTTCCGTACTGTCATGTCGGGAACTAAATATATGTCGACACAAAAAATCTGGTGTGACAAGCACAGAACACAACTTTCGATTACCGAAGGTAAGAGAAAGTTGTGTGCTGTGCGCCAGTCACACCAGATTTTTATGTCCATTGAATGGGAGCTAATTCAATTGAAATAAATTTATGTCTCATGAGATGGGACGTGAGCTAATGACCCTCCCCAATACAAAATGCGAATATTTAATTACTGGCATATACATCCAGTCCAAAATGCAAGAACTTTACCTCTGTGTTGCGGCCAAGTGGCCTTTTAAGCCCTTTAAAATTTAACCTCTTAATTATAATTGCCTTAGTGCTGACCTCTCTTCTTACGAAATCTTCATTATTATTTTCTTATTTAAAGTCTTTAAATAAATTATCATATGACCCTTATTTACCTGACATACTTCTCCAATTAAAAAAATCTGGTGTGACTGGCGCACAGCACACAACTTTCTCTTACCCTTCGGTAAGAGAAAGTTGCGCACTGTGCTGGTCACACCAGATTTTTGTGTCGAGATATATTTAGTTTCCGATAGCACCTTAGTTTCAAACTTGGATTTTAAATGTTGACTGCTTGAAATAAACTATGGTTATTTTTAAAAATTTTAATCTCATATTTGGACATTTTATACACAATAGAGAATCGTAAATAAATACAAAATTTCATAAGAATTGGAAAAAAAATTTTAAATGCCTAAAAAGTTTCAAAGGGGACCCCCTTTTGAATCGAAATTAACATAAAAATCCCTATAGGAAATTAACATTAGGCCTATGAGAGAAGGCGGAGAGACAGGCGATAATGTTTGCAAGTGAGAGAGAGAGATATATATATGTTTTCTCCTAAGCAATTAAAGACACAAATAAATGGGAATTTAAATAATAATTGATTTTTAATCTAATAAAAAGAAAAAGATTTAAATTCCGTTACCATGGCAACCATTTCTATCTTTCCTATGAAGAACAAGAGTAAAGTGGTCTCCAGAAGATTTCAACGGCAAAATGAGAATATACATTTTAAAGAGCATCTAAAAAATAATTGATTTTTGAATTTTAAAAAAAATCCTTGGAGGGAATTTTGAGAAAATCGAAAAAAACTGAAAAAGTACATCAGTAAAGTACTAGTACTTTTTGGCCGATTTTGTTCAAAAGCTTATTTTGAGCGTGTGGGAAGGTACCTAAGTTAAATATAAAATTTCAATCCGGTAGCTCAATTCCTTCATGCTAAAAGAACAAGAGTAAAGTGGTCTCCAGAAGACTTCAACGGCAAAATGAGAATATACATTTTAAAGAGCATCTAAAAAATAATTGATTTTTTGAATTTTAAAAAAAAATCCTTGGAGGGGAATTTTGAGAAAATCGAAAAAAACTGAAAAAGTACATCAGTAAAGTACTAGTACTTTTTGGCCGATTTTGTTCAAAAGCTTATTTTGAGCGTGTGGGAAGGTACCTAAGTTAAATATAAAATTTCAATCCGGTAGCTCAATTCCTTCATGCTAAAAATCTGTCCACACATACATACACACACACACACATACATACACACAGACCAATTTGCGGGACCCACTTTTTTGGACTCAGGGGACCTCAAAACATGTATATCCATCAAAATCTCGACATCGAATTTTTGACATGATCGCAATACTTTCTCTCTCTATATATTTCATATAGGCTAAGAGAAAGTAAAAATAAAATACAACACTCAAGGAAAAGTTGATAGCAAAATATTTCTGTCTCTTTATACTAGAAAAATCATAAATAAACACTTTTTACTTGCTAAACATAAAAAAATTCTCGCCTTTTTATAGAGCTCTTATTTTCCTAAGTGTCAACTTTTACTTCCCTAATTTATATAAAACATTTTTCAACAGTTAAAACAATACAATACAATAATTTTCCGTTTCGAGAAAAAGGCCTTATATATTACTTACAAAATCCGAATAATTTAAAATGTAAATATATCATTTCATTGTAATTTAAATGAGTAAAATATCCCTTTCCTTTTGCCATATCCTGCTAAGATATAGTGTCCCATAAATTAATTAATAAATGTTTAAGGTAGCTTTTTTTAATTATTCTAAAAGGCTCTTCAAATTTTTCCTATATCTATCCTATATATGAAATAATAAATTGATATTTTATTAAAATAAAACTTATACTACTAGTAGACATATAAATATTTATTTATTCTGCTATTTACATAAATGTATTTGATTCTGCACTTAATAGCGTTCTTGTGATTCTTACGTCATCAGCCGCACCTTGTTCATTTCTTTTAAACTTTATTTAGAAATATATTTTTTTTATTAGAAACTTCTTCCTTCTGTGTTGTTAGCCTTCTCTTGGATACATGTTGAGAAAATGATTCAAATACAAGCCCAATAAAATTGAAAAATTTTGATTTTATATAGGCCTAAATAACTCTTCTATCTTTTCCTTAATCCCGCGGTGCGGGGTCGGCGGACCTTGCTGTCTCACTACATTCCTCCCTATCCAATGCTTTTGACCAAATAACAAACTTTATAAAAAATTTAAGGAATCTCACAACTCTTTAAATGTTGCCGAAGGGTAGGGTGAAATGTAATAAATTTTTCATTAATAATTTTTACTTTCTCGATATATGTAAAATAGGGAAACGGTTTTCATGTCGAAAGTTCGATGTAGAGACCGTTTTGGGGTCCTGAATTCAAGAAAGTCGGTTTTTGCAAAATTTTCTGACTAGCCCGCGTTGAACCAAACGGGGAGTTTGGCGCCGCGGAACATTTTTTTTCCGCGGAACCAAAATTTTTTACCGTCCGAAAAAATTAGTTCTTTACCGACTTTCGAAAAAAAAACCGGTTTTTACCGAATTAGAGGTTCGTTACCGCAGTTCGTTCGGTCACAAACCGATTTTTACCTGGTAAACCGGTTTACTGTCCAGCCCACTACCGAAGGGTAAGAGAAAGTTGTGTGCTGTGCGCCAGACACACCAGATTTTTTAAATTCAATTTTGTCATCTCAGGTCCTTTTGAGTTCAATATTTAATGGTTCCCGATTATTTAATACCTGTTGCATCTAATAAAACGCCCGGATATTATTGATATATTATATAATAAAATATCTTTTTCATTGTTCTCCTTTTCAAAAAAGGTCCCGCATATATGCGTGATCAAATATCGTGGGATTAGAATGATGTAATTGATGTTCAGTCTCTATTTCATAAAGATTGAAATTTTTTTAAATCAAAGGTGTGGTCCATTATATCTACCTGGCCATTTGTATGTGATCTATTAATCTATTTATAAATCAGAAAAAAATGATGAGTCTCATTTGGAATTCACCGGATAATAAATATATTTGTATGACATCATGTCTAAATCTTGATATTTACGCAAAAAAGTGACTTGAGGAGTTGCGTCACAAATCAGAAAACAGCAACAGAAAGTGAGCCTCTATCAATTCATTCATTTGTAAATGCAATATAGGAAAAAATTTAATTGAATTAGAAAATCAAAAGTTTCTATATAACATGGTCGATATTAATTAAATTATATAATGTTACATTTACAATTAAATTATTGAATAAATTATTATTTATTATGTTGATGTGAACTAATATAATGAATTGAATCATTAATTTTTTTATTATGAAAAACTAAGTAAACATATTTCATTAAATGGACTATTCGCATCTATAACTCTTTAAAATTCTCTTTCTAGATCGACTAGACAGGTATTTAGGTCTAAATAATGATAATCCTACTGTCCCAAGTTAATCCATACCATTCTATTTAAATAAATAGGGACGGTGTCTAAATGGCCTCCGAAAAGACCTTAAATAACTGTGTGACTTGTCACACAGCACACAACTTTCTCTTACTTTTGGTAAGAAAAATATTTATTTGCCATGGCAACCATTTCTCCTTTCTTTTCTATGAAGTACAAGAGCAGTGGCGTAGTGAGCTTAACTCGCGCCCGGGGCACAATACCTTTTTAGCGCCCCCCTCCCCCAATCGAAAACCATATAACATTATACAGGGGCGTATATAGAAATTTTGTTCGGGGGCCCGAACTCAAAAATTTTCCTGCCTGCGGAAAATTTTCGCCCTGCTGTTAAAATCATTTTACCTTTTTTTAGGGAGGCTAAATTTTGCAGAATTTTTTCCCCTTCCTGCGGAAAAATTTTATTTTTTTTGCGGTTTTGCAGAACCAAATTTTTCCGTCACGCGGAAAATTTTTTTCCGGACCTTAAAATTATTTTTTGTTTTGCGGACCATTTGGCGCCCCTTTGTGAGTAGCGCCCGGGGCATGATGACCCCCCCTTGCCCCCCTCTCCCTACGCCACTGTACAAGAGAAACGTCTGCTTCAAACACTTTTGAAGGAAAAATGAGAATATATTTTAAAGACAATTTTAAAAATAGTTGATTGATGAATTTTAATCAAAATTGTTAGACCGAATTTCCGAGAAAATCGAAAGAAAAAATATTCGTCATATATATTAAATTTCAACTTTCCTATTTTTTCGCCATGGCTTGTGACGTCATAACTTGTAGGTCACGGCCTTTGACGTCACGGCTTGTAACGCGACATGCTGATAGAGAAACGAAAAAATTTGTGTCGATATAAATAAAGTTTCACTTAAAAAAAAAAAAACTGAAAAAGTACATAAGTAAAGTACTAGTACTCTATGGCCAATTTTGTTCAAAAGCTTCGTCTTACGTCCCATGGGCGTACCTAACGTAAATATATTAATACAATTTCAACCTTCTAGCTCTTTTCGTTCTTGGGATATTTTGTTCACAGACAGACAGGCACACAAACACACGCACATAAAGACATGATGTGGAACCCACTTTTTTGGACTCAGGTGACCCGTGTATAACCATCAAATTCTAGACATTGAATTTTTGACATGAATCCAATACTTTCTCTCTCTGTATATTAAGTAAAAAAAAGTTATTCAATTTTATATTTTTTAAATAGGTTATATTATTCAAATAATTTTTATTTATTAATTCCCCTATAATTTTTAGGACATATTCATTCACTATTATGTATTTATTAAGTGTGAACATGTTTTTTATGGTCTTAATTATATAATTTTTAATAAGAACCACAAAATAGCAATAAAAAAAAAATTTCAACTCTTTCAAATCATCTCTTCAAGGCATAATTATAATTATATGGGCCATCTGTGATAAAAGGAATGTCTAAATTCGTTATTCTTTCTCTCTCTCCCACCCTCCCCCTGACAGTATATGAAAATGAACGAACTGACAAGATAAAATTTATACTAAATTTAAACTATCAACCAACTATTCTTAGATTTTTTTTTTTAAAGCGGTAACCCTTAAAAATAAGCAGATAGATAAATTAGATAGAAATATAAAGTTTCAGTCCAATCGTAAAAATGTTTTTTTTTTTTTTTGCATTCAGGGATGGAAATAATTGAAGCGGTGTCCAAAGCTAAAATACTTTCTCTCTATATAATTCATATATAGGGTAAGAGAAAGTAAAAACTGAAAAAAAATAATTGATTTTTCTAAACTTTTAGCCGTGTTTTGCCCCACTAGATAGATTCATGTCCAGACATTTTTGCATGCAAAAATATTGTATTAAATATGAGAAACTGTCTTCCTAAACGGAAATAATTCAACTTTAATAATAGCTTTTCAAATTATCGAAAAAATACTTTTTCCCAAAAAATAGATTTATTTTCAATATAGAAAATAACTTGTACAGAATACGGTATAACAAAAACTAGTTTTAAAAGATATCATCACACTGAAATCGATTTAAATACTTAACCTAATAAAAATCTGGTGTGAATAGTTTCCCAGCACAATCTCTTAACTTCGGTAATTTAAAGTTGTGTTCTGTGCTTGTTACATCTGATTTTTTTGTGTTGCCATATACCATATTTTCGACACTACGATACATTTGAATTAAAGATATAAAATTTATAAAATAGAAAAAATATATATATAACTGTATTTTGTTAATATGCCAAACTTCTCCTCCCCTGAAACACAAGACTAAAGTGTGCTTTAAACAATTTTGAGGATAAAATGAAAATATACATTTAAAAGAGCATCTAAAAAAAATAATTGATTTCTCAATTTTTAATCAAAATTGATTAGAGCAAATTAAAAAAAAAAAAAAAGGAAAGAATTTACAGGAGTAAATTCAAAGAGGCGCTCTCGCTGTGGATTCTTTAATTAAACATTTTAATAGTAAATCAATCAACATTTTATTTGGTGTCTGATCGTTATGAGACCTATATCTTTCGATTTGAAATGAAAAATAGATGTGAATCGATGTGTCACTAGACCCGATAATCGTAAAAAAAAGTCACGTGACCTGATAGATGTTTATGATGATGTCGACGACGTAACTAGTGGCGCGTCAAAATATACAACTGTCAAAAAATGAGAGGTTAAAAGAGGTTATTTCTCCATATTTAAGAAAAAAATGGGAATTCTGATGAATGTAAACAAATTAAAAAATGTAAAAAAATTAAAATGTAAACAAATGGTAAAAAAAAAAACTCTGACCGATTTTGTTCAAAAGATTCTTGTTTCCTGCCAACAGGGTACTTAACTTTAAATATAAAATTTCTACTTCCTAGGCTCTTTCCGTTTTTGCGATATTTTGTTCTCAGACACAGACAAACCAATTTGCGGGAAAGATTTTGACCTCAGGGAGCCTCAAAACGAGTATTTTTATCAAATTTTCGATATAAATACAATTCATTGTCTCTTTATATTATTTTATATATATATATATATATATATATGTATATATAGGTAAGAGAAAGTAAAAACCTTTATATACACCTGACTTTCTGTGAGTTTTGGCTTTAAGATAAGGCCAGCTTGGATATTCTAATCTACTTTCTAATCATAACTCTATCTTCGCAATGAATTAATTAACACCGCTTTTTATTTCCTTATATTTGATTGATTTATATTTCTTTATCTTACTTTTATAATTATTGTAATCTTACCTAAAATGGAGTTGAAATTTAAATAAGTGTTAGCCAATTTAAACGAATGACCTAATAGGGTTTTAGAATTTGATTTATTTCCTTTACTTAAATGAGATCAACCTTAAAAAATGATTTAGGGTGGACTAGTTGATGAAGTTTCAATGGTCATTGGCCCAAGTAAGAGAATCCCCCGTGTTCCGCATTGCGAGGTTCGCCCGGATGACTCAATCGATGACGCACTGCGGGGAAAGGAGACTCCGTCGCGCCCCCAGGCTATCTTAAAAAAAAAAAATCCAAATTCCATACTTTTCTTCTTGCCCATATCCATCGCAACATCTATCAATCATTCATTCTCAATTTGACACGATTAATTAGGCATCCATCATTCATCCATCTTTTCAATTTTAGGGTACACTAAACACATATCCCCGAGAATGGAGTACCACCCACACACTTTATTTGCGATTGGTCAAGGTCATGGCCAAAACAAAAATCACTAAGATTTCTTAATTATTGTAGGCAGCAATCGCCTCTTTATATTAAATTTTCTTCTCAACTTACATTCTATTATATAACAAAAATCTGGTGTGACTGGCGCACAGCACTCAACTTTTTCTTACCTTCGGTAATAGAAAGTTATGTACTGTGCTTGTCACACCAGATTTTATGTGTCGACATGTATTTAGTTTCCGACAGTACGGTACATTCGATTTTCAAGACGTACAATTTATAAGTATGGGAAAAAATTTATATTTTGTTACCATGGCAACCATTTCTCCTATCTTTTCTATGGAGTACAAGAGTAAAGTGGGGGGGCAACCCAAAAAAGGCCGGCCGAAAAAAAGGGGAAGGGGGGGGGGGGGGGGGGGGGAAAAAGAAAAAAAAGGGATTTTAAAAAAAAAAAAAGAAGAGTAAAGTGGTCTTCAGAAGATTTCAAAGACAAAATGAGAATATACTGGTACATTTTATTGAGAATCTAAAAAATAATTGATTTTTGAATTAAAAAAAAAAATCGTTGGAGCAAATTTAGAGAAAATCGAAAAAAACTGAAAAATTCCATCAGTAAAGTACAAGTAATCTTTGGTCGATTTTGTTCAAAAGTTTCGTGTCACGTCCCATAGGGGTGCCTAACTTAAATATAAAATTTCAGCCTCCTATTTTCGTTCTTGAGAAATTTTGTTCACAGATAGACAGACACTGACCATGTCGCGAAAACCACTTTTTTTGATTGAGGGGTCCTCAAAACGTGTATATCCATCAAAATCTCGACATCGAATTTTTGACATGAATCCTTTCCTCAGTGGCTTGCTTAACAGTTGTGAATAATAAATTATTTTAACGTGGAAAGCAGTCGCTGCTTATTTATTTTTACCAATTTGAGTACGCTGAATTCATATCTAAAATTTGTTTTGCAAAATTCCAAATATTTTGTTTCAAATTTTTATCTAAGAGGCAGGAGTAGAGGGTAGGTAAATCAAACGAAAAAATAAAATAATTTTTTATGCCCTTTTTTAATTATTATTTTATTCATGCCCTTTGGTTGGATTTACCTTCCTTCTAATTGTTTCGAGTGATTTTTCCTTCATTTCAATTTTAAATATTTTATTAGCTCCAAATCAACCTTAAAACTTCATATTTTTGAATTCAAAAACTAAATAATTTTTATACATTTTCTCTTTTGATTTGAAAAGTTACGTTTAACAAATATACCCTTTCCAACAAGCATTACCTTCCCACTCAAAACAAACAGGAAGTTTAGTTTTCGACGGGTCCAAAATAACCAAAAACAGCCATTTATGAAATTTTAGAACATAATTTTTTTCTTATTATTTAAAGGAATATCTTAACAATAAAAATCATTCGTTCATCATAAAGTTAAAGAAAAAAAAGGCATTAAGTGGAGATGTTATAAATACAAACTTTATAAGCTAAATGAAGAACATGTTTTGAAGTTAGCAAGTTATTTTATTTAAATACCAAGAGACGAAAGAATTCTAATTAAACATTCATAAAATTTTAATAATTATGCAAATGTAAATAAGAAGTTATTTTGAAGAGCCCAAAGGGTATTTTGTGTATGGAGTGGGGGTTTACACGTGACTTGTGGTCGGTCCATCTGAGTTTTTATTCACTTTTTTTTACTACAAAGCAAAACAATCACTCACCCATAACGAACGTATTTTTATAAATAAATAAATAATATTACCTCATCTTTAAATAAAATTGCCCTCTTTTAGCTAAACATTGCCAATATTTATATTTATTTGTCCCTTCAATCCAGGAAATCGGAATGGTTATTTAATTTTTAGCGCTCAATTGGAATCGGAATCGGAGTTAATTTGAATAATCTCCAGTTTTTCTTCTTTAATCCGCTTAGTTCAGGTTTTTTTTTTTTTTTTAATACCTGGTACACCTCCTTTTATTAATATTAGATTTTCTAAAGAGGAAGTGGAAAAATTAATTTTGCAACTACCTTAGATGGCGAGATCAACATTTATTTGACCTTTTTTCAAAAGGGTTCTCAAAAATTTTTTTGCTCCCCTCCAAATATTTTCTGAATATATGAAACCAAAAAATGACAGGGTGGATAAAAAAAATACTTTTTTATATTTTGACCAGGGCACTGGTCAAATGTTGTTAAAACTGTACAAAATTGGTTTTAACCACAAAATTAATTTAAGATGTATTGGATACCAATTAATTTGAATAAATAGGGACGGGGTATATAAAATTTATTTGTTTATTTCAATAAAAACCACTGATCAAAATTGGATTAAAACCAGGAAGGTTAAAGGTTGTGACCTGTGGTTTTAACCTAAACACCCTGAAAAATGATAGGTCCAAACCAAAATTTTAGATTTTTTTTTTTTAATTCTTTGTGCTTCCTGAGTGGCTAACCCAGGTTCTCTGCCTTGCATAATCATATTTTTCACTTCCAGTAGGCAGTATAAAAATATTTTGATGGTGTTTATCTGAAATAACAATTTTAATTTCACACCCTGATTATTCATATTTAAGAAATATTCTTCAATGCCAAAGATTGAAATAATTTATGAAAATTTATCTCCCTTCGGATTATTAAGATTAATCCGATAAAGGAGTTGTTGAAGTAATCCACTTAATCTGCTATATAATAGAGTTGAGCGCAAATGCCAAATCTGTCATGATTTAAATAAACAGCCTTACTAGGTCGTTGTGGCTTGAGAGAAATATTACGTCATATTTGAACAAGTAAATAAATAAATACTTTCGAAATAAATGCCAATCTTTTCTTATTTTTTTTTTTTTTGTTTAGTTAATAAATATTATCCTATTAGATTTTTGATATCCTAATTTTAATAATCATTGATTTTATTTTATTAATTTAAAAATATTTATTAGGCATCTTCGAACTCTAATCTTCAATGGTTTAAATGCATTTCAAAACAGAAAAATGCTTTGACACTCCACCCCAAGTGTCCTTCGGATTCTGAATTCTCTCATATTTCCTCATAAATTTATTAACAGTTACACTTAAAAATAAAGTATTTTAGGAAATTTCTAAACAATACATAATGAATCTAATTCATTTTCCCATTAATTTTGTTAAGTTATCAGTCTAATCATAATTAATTAAAAGAAATTAAAACAGTCTGATGCAATGATTTTTGGGGTGGAGCTCCTGATGATGATACAAAGAGCTTATTTGCTTCGGCTGGGTGCCTTCGTCACGGGATATTTCTTCAGCCTTGATCAGTTCTCTCTGAAATGGCAGATCCTAGAGATCAGAGCGATTCCACTTCCTGGTATATATCTTGTCCATCATTATCATTAATAAATACTAAAGGGCATGAAATGTTTTTCTGCTGTTCCAGGCTTTCAGCGCTAATCGCCAAATTTGATGAAATGAAAGCAGGCGGTGATCTCCTACCCTCAGCACTAGCGAGTGAGCCATTATCTCGTCTCGACGACACCGACTGCTCGATTGTGAGTAGGCCTAGGCCGATCTAAATTTTTGTTTTAATGCAGCTAAAGAATGGGAGATTTAGACAAATGGGCAAGAGTCAGCCAATGAAATGATATTATACTGATTTTACCATTGATATCTTATGTAACAATGCTCATTTCAACTTTGATGGCGATATCTCTTTAAAGTCGAAACGTTTATAAAATATTGAGTTTTGATTATACATGCTCAAAAGCTAATCAACAGTTGACTATTTCATTAGCAATTTGACATGCGTGTTTCGTTATAGAAGAGTAATTATCAATAATCAAAAAATACTCTACTTACCTAGTACATTCGTTTTTTATATTAAAATTGAATTACAAAAAATAAACTAACTTATGTTTCACGGATTTTATTTAACCAAAAATTAACACTTAATACGCATTTCGACAGTCTTGCGTTATCCACAGAAGACAGAACAAACCAGCTGTTAAATCACTACTGAGGATGACACAAATGCTGAAATACGTATTAAGTGTTAATTTTGAATGATTAAAGAAGTTGAAACATATAACCGAGTGTAATATTTTTATATTCAATTTTAATTTAAAAAATGCTCAGAGCTTACATTTGAAATTTTAAATTTTAATTTTTCCAAACTTTAAATGATTTAATTATTAATTAGTATATACCGTAATTACATAGACTTTTTTATATTCCACCCTTAATATTTATTATCATCAATATTTGCTATCATCTCTAAAAAACAACAATTTTGAAGAGTTAAAATACTATTGTAGATATAAGAGAGCATACAAGATAACCCTTAAAAAATTTATTTCTAAATAAACCATGCAAAAACATGAATTAACATGCATTTGGAGGTGAATAAAGTGAGGACAAAAAGTTAGGTGCATCAGACTAGCAAAAATAAATTGTCGGCTGTATTTTCGTCTCAAGTTCGGCCGCTGGCCAGTTTTCTTTCAGACACAGACAGAACCAAATCAACTTGGTTTCCTCAGAATAATGTATACGTTTATTAACATTGTAGTAGAATTTACAATCAAATGCCAAAACACATGTGATTTATCCGTATTAGGCTCTCATCAGACATGTGAATCGATGAATGTCTCCTAGTTTCAACAGGTATCGTTCACTCATCAAAGTATAATAGCTATAAAGTGATGCCATAAAGTAACTACCTAATTTTAGTTGAATCCTAAAGCAAAAATTCGTATAATGATGAATATATGAAATATAAGCCATATTTTGCCAGTCGGAAAAATTAATTCAGAAAAGATATAATTCCAAAATTTCGGATGCATATCAGTTCCCCTTCCTCCGCTGATAATTTATCTCATCAGACAGGCAGCCTACCTGTACTTATCTGACTTGTGGTACTTGCGACTAGTGTAAAATTAAATTTTCGTTTGGCCCAAAAAATATATCTTTTATTTTATTTTATGCTTTCGAGAAGTCATTCTCA
The DNA here is from genome assembly GCA_023213315.1 of Euborellia annulipes. Taxonomy (NCBI): domain Eukaryota; kingdom Metazoa; phylum Arthropoda; class Insecta; order Dermaptera; family Anisolabididae; genus Euborellia; species Euborellia annulipes. The sequence continues at coordinate 80,484 of JAKCPI010025730.1, read as the reverse complement.
ACATGCAATTTCTTAAGTTCGGGCTATATTAATCAATTTTGAATATTATACAGGCCTACAAAAAATTACACTTATGTTCTATATATATTTATTGTTACGGTATATTAAGAAGTTGTGGACCGTTTGACGAAGCAAATGTATTAATATGTGGTTGGAGAGAAAAATATGACTGCTTTTAGAGGGACTCGGCATTGATTATTTATATATTAATATATTTTGTATGTTAGTGTTATGGTTATTCTCCCATAATGGTCCATTGCTTGGTTTGAAAACCACTTATCTTGATATGAAAGACTGCCATTACTTTTTCTCATAATTAATTCACAAAAAATATCTCATTGATATAAAGATAAATAGATGAAAAAAAAATTAAACAGGAAATATACATTTTGCACTTGTTATTTATTATGCATTCTTATTCATATGCTTCATTTTCTCATGAATACAAAATAGTCTGTCTTTGATATGACAAAATATATAGCACAATAATTCAAAATGAAATAAAATTATAAAGCATAGAGAGTTCAGTCAAAGTTTGGTAGATATTTCGCAGTAACTTGCTATTTCAATTAATTGGTAGCCAATACAATTGAAATTTTTACGCCTGAGATGGGATGCGAATTCTCGATCTCTTACACCAGAAGCTTTCCCTGAGTCACAGGTGAAGGACAAGTTTTAATGGGGTAGTTAAAAGAGATGAAAATGTGATAAAAAAAAAAAATTAGGTACGGTACTTTGCTTAATAAAAAGTTGCCATTTCAAATTCTTAGTTATGTTGCTGAAAGTTTGATTTTAATGAAAATAAAAAATTTATTATTATTATTATTAGGTAAAGCTCTAATATTTTTCCCAACCCCTAAAGATTAGGCAAGCAAAATGCCTTACTGTGGCAGTGCCATTAAAAAGAAGAAGAAAAAAAGATTAGGCAAATGAATTGAAATGTGATTTTGATACGAATCCCCTGGCCTATGTATTTATTTTGATTGTTTCTTTCCAAAATATATTATGAATTAATTAATTTTAATCTCAATTAGAAACGAAAAGTCTAAATGGCTTCATATGACGGAAAAGATCTTAAAACAAATTAAAAAACCCCCAATTTACTTTCAATTCATTAATTTATCATCTTTTATCAGATGACTGACTTTTAATAACTCATTAAATATTTCAATGAAAAAATGGGGTGTGTTCCTATTTTTGAACTCCTTCCAAGATGATGACGTCAGTGGCTATCGTCCGCAAGAGTCACGTGACCCTGAGCCATTCGACCTGAACGGAATTGCAAATGTTTGCAAATGCCCTTATGACTCAAACAGTTGAACACTCCTACAAACACACACCAAGTGGGTCCATTAAAAGAGATTTATTTTGACAGTTATAATGAAATTTCATTTACTACGTTTTTACATTTAAAATTTTTTTCAATTTCTCCTGTGGAATGTAGGTTAGATAGTATAATTTTATTTAGGAAATTAAAAAAATAAAAACCTACTATGTGTTTAGGATTTTAATTAAATAATCTGTTGAACAAATTTTACATCGATTAATATTAGTTTTGACCAGGCGCTGTCAGTTCAAATTTTACTCTCTTTTAAGAATGACAAGCGTGTAACAGTTTGTATCCATATTTATATATGTATATATTATAGTTATTTAATTTAAAGCAGACATTTTTTAATTCCGCATAAATTTAAGGAAATAAAATATTAAAAGAACAACCGGCTTTTCAAAGATTAATTCAATCTTATCTCGGGGCGAATTTTTTATAACATGAATATTAATGAATAGGATAAGGAACGCACTCAAAATGTTATAAACCTATTTACGAGATGAAAACAGAGAAAGAAGAAGGGGGATTTTGTTTGATTCATAATCAAATGAGATTGGAACTAGAGAGTTTCAAAAAGAGGTGCCTCTTAACAATGCTTATTGGTTTAATAAATCTATATTTGAACCTATCCTTCCACTTTAAACAACCTGATTAGAACTTAGCGTTAAAGAGCTGTTTCTTTAAGAGAACCATATAGTCATTGCTCGCTAGGGACTATTATCAGTTGACAAACTGTTGCGAGTTTAATTTGGGAATAGTAATCTCCTAAGGAGTCATTGATTTAAGCCTGCTTCACTTATGCATACATTTATTTATAACCAGGGTATTATCTCTAATTACATTGTTTTTATTTTCCGCCACGCCCGAAGGTCGTTGATAGTAAAGTTGAAAAATATCTCACTACATTTTTATTTAAAGCTGCTAAGAGATTGTTATTAACGACCGACTATCAAGTCAAGAAAGATTTTATTTCTACATTTTGCCCTTGGGGCTGAAGCGCAGAAGTAGAGATCTCGCCTCTTGTCTCTGGGGTCAGAGCGGTGGTTTATTGGCTACCAGTCAATCAAAGAAAAAATTGGCTAAATAGCTTCAAATGTCAAAAAACGTTCATTATTATTGCAAAAAATTTCGTTTTCAGTATTTTTTTTTTTATATAGATTACTTGTGAATTTGAAATAGGCCTCCTGATATTTCTTTATAAACAAGTCCGCAGAGGGAGGCAAGGTGTAATAAATCTCTTGGTCCTCTGAGGAACTCGAGGTCTTTAAGCTTAGATTTTTCTAAGGAAAACAAATTATAGGTATTAAAATAAATTTCGTTTCGGGGTCCTTTGAACTCTAAAGGGGCTGATAGAATAAAATGAAATATTTAAAAAAATAAATAAAAATCAAATTAAGGCATTTTTTGTAGAGAGTGGTAGGAGAGAGCAATGGTTCTCAGAAAACTTTTCGGCGATCGTGCTTATAATGGTGAATTAAAACTTTGAATAAATGCATTTTTGCTTACTGGAGATTAGGCAACACAGATAACCAATTCCCTAATGCAGCACTTTCCAACGCATAGCTCTTCTAACATATTTTGGAGAAACCTTAGAAATTTTTACTAACTAATAAATTTAATATATAGCCTATGTTGTATATATAATTTCTTTATATATAAAACAAAAATCAGAAACCACTAACTTTATTCAGTATAAAACAATATAAATTTTCATAAAATTATATTGTTTTGACTGCAAAGTCTCTTCCTTCTCTCTTCAGTCATTAGTGTCAGACCTGACACGTTGTGGTTACTGTGAAGAGTAACTTTCGTGGCAACAATCCTAGGAGGTTCCCGTTTCCTTCCTCAGGGCATCTCAAATAGAGTTGGATAATTTTTTGCCATGAGGTGGATTTGAACTCGAGTTGTCTTCACAACTCAGGATTATAAGCTTAACTGCTTTATCCTCTCGCGAAAAGTAAATCTCTCCAAATCTCCACAACTCGTCAAGTCTACTTTTAAAAATAAAATGAATTGGATTTCACAACGAAATCCAAAAATTTTTTGATCTGTGTTGTAACATCAGTTGGGGACTTAAGTACTATACTAATGAATTTACAATTAATTACTTGTGTGCTTCTATATATATATAATAGGACATTACCAGTTGCCTACCTTCTAGTAAGCAAAAAAGAAGAATGGTCCATTAAGACTTAGCTTGGTGCAGAAAAACTATCCTAAATAATAAGTTTAATCCATTTATTTTCTTTTCCTTATTATTACCTGAAATCCTTTCTTTCCTTTTCCTAGAAAAAACGCAAAATTAAACGAAATTCTAAGGGAATTTGGACTTGTCAACAGAAGGTGAGCTCTGCTTATAAAACGCGAGTCTCCAGTGTTTCCCGGCGACCCCTGTTCTCAGCAACCCCACGACAATCTACAAACAACATGAGTGGTGAGTCTCTTCTCCAAATTATTTTTTTCTTTCTTTCTGGGTTAATAACATTTCCAATACTAAATTCTCTTTTTCCAGCTTCTTCTATTAATAATTTTTTTTTGTTTTTGTTATTTAAAGGGTTTAATCATTAACTATTTAATTAACTAACCAATTCATGATAGTTAGCTCATAGTAAGCATTCAAGCAGAAATGAGAACTTGAAAAAGAAAAAAAAAAGTCTCTCATTACGCTGACGACATCTCACAGGAAAATATATAATTCTCAATCGAAAATGATAATTTATATGACCCATTTTCTTTAATAGATAAAAATGAGAGGGGAGCGTGAGAAATAAACATTTTTTTTTTTGCAAAAGTTTAACAAAAAAAAAAAAAAAAAAAAATTAGCTACTTCTCTCGTCTATTTGTGACGTCACCCACTATTTTTCATTTAGGTAGAGTCATCTGCTCACTACCAATTTCTCTTCCGGTATATCATAATTTAAAGAATCTCTATTTCTCGACCTGAGACACAGCTGATTAGAAATTTGGAAATTATAAGGGAACCGAGCTCAAATTTTTAAAGTTTAAATAGGCTATATATCAATAGTTCTATTCTGAGAGGGAATTACACCTTAACGTCTTTTTATGAGAATAATTAATTAATTATTAAATTTTTAATTTTTTTTTTTACTAGATCTTTTTACGCGAATGCTCTAATTTTTTCGCATCTATCTTAAAGATAAATATCAAATGTTTACTTGTAGTTCGAAGTATTGGATTATTTTAAATTTTAAATTTATAAATGTCAGGAGGTGGGCTCAATTGGCAGGGTAGCTTTCCTCCTAGAAAACATAGGGAAAAAATATGGCGAGAGTTAGTAAAAAAGTAGACAAAAAATCTTTTTTTTTCATACCTAAAAATTTTTCTAACATCCCCCTTTATAAGTATAATAAATTTATTTTAATTTTCGAGCAGCAGCTAATATCATTCTTGCTATATTACAAAATTAATTGCGTAAATGATATTATCGATTTAAACATAAATTATGAAATTTATTAACTGGTCTTTTGTTATTTATTATAGATTTAATAATCATTTATCAGTCGATTTGAATGAATTCAGTAAGAGTAAATCCGGACGGATTTATTTATTTATTTTACAATAAATGTATTTTGTGATTTGTGTAGAATGTAAAAAAAAATTCTCCGTTCCGGTCAGAGTGTAGATTTGCTTATTTTTTTTTTTGGAATGTTTTTTTTTTTTTTATACAAGTGTGTGTTTGATTTTTGTCTCGTTGATTATATGTATTATATCTATCTTTGGATTCAATTTAACAGATGGCTTGCTCACTAGCTTTAGAATTTCTCCCAAGAAAGGGCGTTAAGTAATCAATCCATTGTCCATATTTGTCCTAGCGAGTTTTCGATCAAGATAGAACTAGCTAATTTTTTTTTTTTAATGTGAAAGCTTAATTCGATTGCTAAGATTTCCATTTCTTAAAAGGCACATAAGATCTTTATTAATAATACCTACCAAGCTAAAAGAAAAAAATTAACACTTTAGATAAAATTGAAGTTTCTGAGGCCCATGCCTATTTATTTTCTTAGGCCCGATGATGGACAGTTCTCTGTGACCGAAACTGTACTTTACAAACAATGGTCCAAATAAAAATTTCAGACGGAAATTGTATTAAATTATTGTAAAATCTGGCTCAACACCTGCAAACCAAGAGTAAACCTTCAAATCATTTGATTTTATTAAATACAGCCTCTTTCTACAAAATTATAAAACAACTTTAATTTCCAATCCAAAATTAATTAATTTTTTTTTCTTTATTTATTTGAAACAAATAATTTATTCCTCTTTAAGGGGGTTCAGGAGCGACGTCTAAACGTACCTAAAAAAAAAAAAAAAAACTAGACTATTATAAGCAATTTTTCAATGCGGTTTTTTGTAAAATGAATTAAATTCATAAGAGATTATTGGGACATCGAGCTATAATTTTTTTAATGACTTATTAAAACGTAATTAATTTTTTTGTTATCAAGCAAATACAAAAAAAAAAACAATCAGTCCCAATAATCTTTATTTTTTTTTAAATTTAAAAATGAATTTATTGTTATTATTAATCACATATTAATTAAGAAATTTTTAAAATAAGCTTAGATGATTTATTTAAAAAAACCAACTGTCAAATTAGTTCAGTATTCTTGCAATAGATGGCAGGCTAGTCTAACAGCCGATATAGTATTAGCCTATATCTGGCCTAAATTTATATATTTTTATGCTTTTATAAAAGATACATAATATATAATAACATTTATAAAGTATTTATTGTTAAAAGATCAATGAAAATCAACCAAATGCATTAAATATCATTAACTACCATTCTGCCATCTCTTGGCAAATTTTTGAATTACTTGATTTTTGGGCATACGTTTTATGACACACTACGCCATCTTATCGGGAAAAACATGCGTAACCACTTCGCTCCCGTTCCCCCTTAAAGCTTTTAGTACATAAAATATAATACTTATTATATTTTATAATAAAAAGACCACATAAAATTTAATATTAAAAAAGTAAAAGAGTAAAATAGGTCATTATCTTTTTAATAGGATATAATGATAGTCTTCCTTTAAAGGGTTTGTTTACATTTTTAATGATCAATGGAAATTCTAAGACAAAAAATTTTACTCGGATTCTTTATTTTTGCAACTAACTCTAAGGTTATTGTTATTTTTATAATTAAGCTCTTTGATCTAATTAAAATACGTATATGCTCAGATTATATCTAAATTAAAAGGTTCATAAACAAAATAACTCTTATAATTAAGCCATTAAATAATAATTATAATTTATTTTCCGACTTTTTATATAATATCATATGTTGAATGGGAAAATCCTTCTCTTATGGCGTTTATGGATTTAATTGAAAAAGCAAATCGAATAATTGGCTTGTCTTTTTGTGCCTTTAACTTGATTAGCTCGAGTGTGTGCTTTCCTTGCTTCTTAATCAGAGATGATTTTCTAAAAGGAATGAAGATAAAGAGATTAACTGGGGTGTCTGGAAGAGTCGAATTTACCTGAGAAATTACAAAATAATGAATGGAAAAGCTTTCTAAAATATCACCCTGTTAATTATTAGTTCTTTTTTTATTTAGCTTCATACCTCTAATTATTCTTTAAAAATTCATACTTCGGATAGATTGCTCGAGATCTCATTTTTTATAATCTTAAGTCTTTTTGGTGATGGAGTCAAAAAATAAAAAGTTTGCAGCCACTTTTTCTTTTATTTAGATTTTCACCCTCATGACTGACGTTTCGGCCTGTGGGCTAGGCCATCTTCAGAGCCGGCTGACAATAATCAAATGTGTGGATATTTTTTAAATATTATATTTTCTTAACGTTTTACTGTAGCAGACCACATACATAATGCTGTTTTTAAAAACCATCACACTTTTGATTGCCGGTTAGCGATAGTTGGCCTAAACGTCAGCCTTGAGAGTGAAAATCCAATTAAAAGAAAATTTTAACTGCTAACCTCTTGTTATTTTTCTGAATCCATCACTATTAAGTCTTAAGCCACAGTTTTTCAACAATTAAATTGAGGATTACATAATTTGAAAAATTAAAAATGGGGCAAATTAAAATATAAATATACAAAATAAAACACTAGGTTATTTGTTTCAAATTATAAAATAAAAATATTTGATAAAAATAACCTAGTGTTTTATTTTCTATATTTAATTTTTTAATTTGCAAACTATTTCAAAGAGAACCTACGGTTGAAAGTTTAAATGTCCCGCAAGAACCAAATTTTTTATGCTAATCTACCTAGAATTTTATTTTTTTGTTGCAAGAAGTTTTTCTATAACAACTTTAACTTTATATAATCTAAAGAATTCACCATAGGCACTAGTTTAAACATTTTTCAAATTAAATTATTTTAACTTCAAATTTTTTATATATTTTAATAGGTAGACAGTGGAGAAATAAGAAAAGGTCGACAAATTGTAATAATCATTTTACCACTGCTTGTTTTTTTTATTTATTCATACATTTAAAAAAATTTCGATTATTAAAAAAAATATCTCGAACAAACTCAAAATAAAATTAATTTGAAGAAAAGTTGCTGTTGATGTTATGGAATGGAAAAGAGCAAGTACAGGTGCAGCAAATAAAGAGAGCCTTTGGATGCCAAATGCCGAAAGGGAGACGTTTCGGACAAAATTTATTCGTCCCCTTCGGCGCCGAAACAACAATGACAACTTTGATTTTAAGCCAACGAGGACTGAGGATGGACGAATAAATTTTGTCCGAAACGTCTCCTTTTCGGCATTTGGCATCCAAAGACTCTCTTTATTTGCTGCACCTGTACTTGCTCTTTTCCACTCAAATTAAAATTTTTTATGGCCCTTTCTCGTTTCCAAATTTTTAGATTATAATCCACCCTTGCATTGATTGATTCCAAGCTTTTGAATACTCAATTGGTAAATTCGACTACCATATTTGGGTGTGTGTTTGAGAGTGCGTGTGTAACCCCTGCTTCCCTTTTTCCCTGGTACGGACCTCGCATGCACGCCCGGCCTTCGGTCGCTGCCCGTCTCCGCCAACACGATCGCGGCGCCCCCGGCCGCGAGTCGCATCCGTCGCGCGTCTTCGCTGCGCCGCACCGCCCCCCTATCAGGCAAGTCACCCTTCCTCCCAATCACCTTCAATTACATCACTCAATTTTAATCATTTTCATTTCACTTACGTTTATTTACCTAAACTACCTGTCCTCGTTCTAGCTTAATCGTTTTGTAAGCCCATATATTCTTTGTTTGTATGATCGTTTTTTTTTGTTTCCAAAAAGTAAGTCTTTAAAAGCTTGGGCTATATCTGTTAATCCATCAAAAAATAAAATACGACCCGATCCAAGTTACGTTAATCTGATATACCATCTCTGGCCTAAATGAGATTCCATAATTAATTACCTATTCTGGAAATTATTAAATTAAATTTTATTCGGCCTTTATAATTCCTCAAATTAATTTGAAGACCAACATAATATAAATTTTATCTCCCAAGGGGGCATCGAACTATCTAAGGGACCCGCAAAAGTAAAATATTTACATTGAAAAATATGGATAAATCATTATACTAAATACAAAGTCTAACATTAGTGTTTTAACAATTTTTTATTTAAGCAAAAAGGCCAGAGTTTAAAATAAACTCTTTTTCCTTTATTTATTTCAAAGATAAAAGTCTTCATACAAATGAAATATATGACTTTTTAAAACAACGGGTAAATAAACGTGAGAGATAAAATTTACAGACTATTCTACTTGAGCTCTTTAATATTAATTGTAAACCATTTTTTTCCAGTACATTACTGTACAATAAAGAAAATTCAAACTTTACCACTTTCTATTAAGCTATTAGTCTGATCAATTATTTATAAATAGTAAAGTAAAATATAAAAACACAATTGAAAAATAAGCTTAGTATATAATATAATAAGACCAAAGTAACAACAATTTACTATAAAATTGTTTAAATGAGGAATTCACGATAAATCAATTTAAAAGAATTTCAAGACGCAACCCGCATAACATGCAAGCACCTTGTTTTGCTTTTGCAAACTAACAGGCGCTTCTTGTGTTTTCATTTACTTTTTGTAATAGTATTATTTCGTACAATTAGCCTTGGGCGTTTGTACCATTTGGCCAGCAAGTATTTTAAATGTTTTAATAGACATGTTTCAGTTTATTACCTCACAAAATAATTATATTTAACATTTCGGACCCATTTTCATTTAATGGTAGAACGAGAGGATTAAAAAATCCCAAACCTTACTCATTAGTAGAGACCGGAAAAAAAGCATAAAAAAATGGAAAAAAGTGCTTAAAAAGCATAAAAAACTTGAATAAAAAGATGTTAAATAAGCATAAAAGTTGAAAAAAACATCTCATAAGCAATTTTTACTCATACCACTGGCGTATACAAATTTTTTTTAAAGAAACTAAATTTATTCCGCCCCGCCCTGCGAAAAATTTTCTTTTTGCGGAACCAAATTTTTTCACCCTGCGGAAAAAATTTTTTTACAGGGCTATATTTTTTCACACTGCGGGGTTTTTGGAAATTTTTTTTTTTTGGGGGCGGCCCCCCCCCCCTTATATACGTCCCTGGTGTATGCGTGTGTGAATGGGAAAAAGTGTGTTTTTTAATAAAAAAAACAAAAAAATTATAAATATTCGTAAAATAAGTTCAAATAAGCACGAAAGGAAAAAAGCCTAAAACTCAAAATAAGCAAAAAAAGCATAAAAAATGCAATCTCAATGCACTTAGTTTTTCCAATTCGTATGAAATTAAATATCTAATGGTTGCTTATAAAATTGAGCAATAAGATTTTGCTTAAAACCGGTCTCTACTCATTAGCCTTTTAATTATGAAGTAAATAAAAAATTGAAGGTTATATTGTATGGGGTATAGAAGTAGTGCCTCTAAATGACGTTCTTGTAATAATATCAGGTCCCAGACTGAGGGGATAAATCCTTAGGGCTCAGGGGGGACTGAACCTTTATTTTAAACTTCAACCATAAAAAAATTATTTTCAATAGAATGCTCCAACTCTGGTTCAATAAAAAAAGAATATTTACAAATATTTTTATTAAATTTTTCACTCTTAGGGAGCTCGGGTCTTTTAAGCACTAATTCTTAACTGGGCCATGAAAAAAATGTTTCCCTTTGAAACGCATATATTCACATTTAAAGTTTTTTTTTTCGAAGGGGAGGAATGGTTGGTATTAATATACAGTCCCGACTCTGAATATTATCAACCAATTTAAACAAAAACATGGAAGAACTCAAAACGTGATGGTTTTCTCTCAGATTCAAAAAAAGTAATTTCAATGAAAGTTCAAAGGTCTCTATATAAGCATACACAAAAGATACACATACCGGAACATCGTACATGTAAATTTGTGTGTGAGTGTAAAAAGCCTGTATTGCGAGGGTGCTATTTAGTTGGAGCCTCACCCAATCGACTTTTACTATATTATAAATATATCTATTCAAAAAATAATTGATCGAACTAACCTTAAGTGATAGATTATATTTTGAAATTTCTTTACCATATTAAATTTGCCATGTTGTCAAGATTATTACCCCCCCCCCCCATACTGATATTTAATTTTAATAATTTTTTTTTTAATTTCAGAGTTCTAAAAGCTTAAATTAAATTTTTAAATAAATCCTCTCATTTTTGATTCATCTAATTTAAATAAAAAAATTTGAATTTATATAAAAAAATTAAATAAAAATTTATTCTGCTCTCTTATTTATCTCACCCATCCATTCATTCGTGATTTTTTTTTTTTAATTTAATTAACTTCATGAGATTCCACAAAAATCCATTCATATCATTCGCTCCTGCTTCAGCTTGTTTTTTTATTGCATCGCAAATATGTCATCATGCATTTTTTTTTTTATTAATTTTGCTTTTTTGTGAATGTTTTTTTCATTAATTAACGTCCATGCATTGATTGTCGTGTTTGCTTTTTGGCATGTTTTTCATTTTCTGTAAAATATAATTGTAAAGTGTAATCTAAGGATGTGTCTATATGAACTTGCAGGCCAGGCAGGTGCCGTGGATGAAGAGTCATTCCAAAGGGCTTTTGAGGATGTGCCGCAGGTGCAACTCTTCAGCCATCGGGAGGTTGACGAACAAATGACACAAATTCGGAATACGATAAGCGATCCTAATAAAGATTGGGATAAACGTGTAGAAGCGGTAAGCTAATTTAAAATACTGTATTATACAACAAATATGGCAAGTGGAAAGGGCGGAAATATTTTTTCTTTTCCTATTTGTTATATTAATTTTATAAACTTTTGATTTCCATCCTTTTCTTCTCTTCTTAAATTGCATTTCTCTTTCTTATTTATAATACCAGAATGTTCGGGAAATAACAAAAAATTTTTGATTTCCTTTTTCAATTTGAATGAGAATATATTCTTTCATCGACATCTTTAATTTGAATTTCCCCTTAAAGACGCAAGGCTATGTTCCAATTTTTTTTTTTATTTTTAAATTCTCATTATACTTATTCACAACAACCGACATGAGTATGAACAGGGACTCGGGTCCGGATCGTTCAAATTTATATCTTAATTGCTCTAAAAAAATCTAATCTTATTTAAATTAAATATAAATTTTGATGTTGATGCCTAATAACTTTTTCTGTTTTTATGTAGTTCGGGGGGAAGGGGGGGGGGGTAAGGCGTATAAATACACAGCCCCGTCAACTCTCGACGGTCTTAATATCTCTAAAACTATTATACCTTAAAATTTGGTCTTGCTTTTAATATTTTCTTTTTGTCTTAAGCTAAAAGTCTTACATTATAAAAGCAGAATTTTCCAATATTTTTGAAAATATTCATTACCTTAAAAAAAAGATAAAAATTCAAAATTTATTAAATAAAATATTTTTTTATATAAAATCAATTACTGCACTCAAAATAAATTAAAGGAGATGGATGGATAAAGCGCTTTACGATCGATGTTGAACGGCGGTCAAGTTTCTCTCCCCGACGTGGAGTCAATGAGATCCAGCTGAGCGTGTCGGCTCAGATCCGACATGTCTGATCTTACTGACATTAAGTCCGTCGGTGTTCTTCCGTTTACTGACATACTTGATGATGTTAGATGTCGGATGTGTGAAAATCCTCGACATCTTTTCCCCTTGTTATTTACGATCTGGTGGTTCCCATCTTCCAGTGGTTCCTGTGATCTAAAGGACCTCTGGCCATGGGCGCCGACTTTTATAAATTATTAGGGGGGCCTAAATATGTTGGACGCAGGGGCACAGAGTAATTGTTTTAAGATTTTGCCCTGATCGACCTTTTAACGATAGTGAAGCGTTTTTTTCTGGGGGGGGGGGGGCTGGGCCCCTCTTCCCTCAATATTGGGGGGCTCGAGCCCTTTAGGCCCCATGGAGTCGGCGCCTATGCCTCTGGCCATCAAAGTTATGATATAATTGAATAGATGCCATGAGAACAAATTTAAGAAAAAAGAAAAAAATTATTAATTGAATTTTTAATATTTATTTTATTAAAAACAAACTTATAACTAATTTATGTTTTTATTTATTTCAGCTTAAACGAGTGCGTTCATTATTGATTGCCGGTGCCAGCAGTTTTGAAGAATTTCCCAAACTTCTTCGATCCCTCGAGACCCCCTTTGAAACTTCATTAAAAGACTTAAGATCACAGGTGGTCCGGGAAGCCTGCATCTCCGTTGCATATATTTCTCAGCAACTCGGAATGAAATGTGATCATTTTGCTGAAATGCTACTTCAACATCTGATTAATCTCATAATGAATAGCGCTAAGGCGAGTATACTTATTAAAATTATTCAATAGGTTCTATATTTGCATATTGTTTCTTACTATTAAACTTAAGAAGCTGATGAAGTAATCACTTTGGATTGTATTCTTATTTTTATTTTTTTTCCTCAGGTGATGGCCTCAGCCGGTGAGGTTGCGATTCGTTTCATCATTCGACATACACATTATCCACGACTCATTCCTTTTATTACGCAAAGTTTATCATCCAAATCAAAAGACATTCGCCGGGCAAGTTGCACTTTCTTAGAACAACTTCTACAAACATGGTCGACACATTCTCTCGAAAGACATATCGCCGCTCTTCAAGATGCCATCAAAAAAGGCATTGAGGATGCCGATCCCGAAGCACGACAAAGCGCAAGAAAGTTAGTCTTCATTTAAACTTGATAAATATTTTAGTAAATAATAAATAATCATTAAAGAAAAACATTAAATATTTGGATATAGGAGACGTAGCAGCCGAGGAATTAAATAAAAGACTTTTCGGTCGCAAATCATCAGCGACCGAAACGTCGACGATTAACCTATATCCAATTTAAAGTCTACAGCCACTTCGAAACGTCGGTCCTGGCACATTAAGTAATAATAAAAATTGAAAAAAACTACTAGCTCATTGGAGAAATCCAGAAACCTTTAATCTAATTTCTGAAAACCTTGTAAATTTTTCAATCATCATATCTCAAAAACTATTAGACATTCGGAGCTCTGGGTTGGCTTCAATTGTTTCTAATTTAATATACTTTCAAACTGATAGTAGCAACTAACGTCAAAAGCCCATAATTTTTGAATTGAACTGCAAAAACTGAATAAAGTCAGAAAATTTTGAGTTTTTCACATATCAAGCAGGCAGCACATCATTTTTTTTGCTTGCAATACGTAGTTTCACACTCTCCAAAGGGGTCCGAATAACATACCAAAAAAGCAGCGTTACATACGTTTTGCTATTTTAGGTTTTTTTTTAAAGTGAAACTTTATTTTGATCGACACAAATTTTTTCGTTTCTCTATCAGCATGTCGCGTTACAAGCCGTGACGTCAAAGGCCGTAACGCTACAAGTTTTGACGTCACAAGCTGTGACGACTAGGGACACGAAAAAAGTATCGATACTTACTGGTATCGATACTTTTGTTTCGATACTAGTACTTTTTTTACTCGATACTTTACTCATATGAGTACTTGATTGCCGGTATCGAATGAAAAGTACTCATTCAAAAATAATTTTTTTTTTTAAGTTTTTTTCGGCATCTTAGGCCATATAGACAGACTTTAAACGTTATACAAATATTTTAATTACGATTCTGCCAAAGAATATAGCATATTCTTTTATATATTTTTTTCTCTCGATATAAATAGTAAGTTTATATATAAAAGAATGGTCGATATTTGTGGAATAGAGTTTATTTCATCATATTCCTAATAATTATTTATTAATAATTGAAAATTTGATACTTTTTAATAAAAACCCTTCAATTTAATAACATATCTAATTAAATTTTTTTTGTATATTGCAACTATAGTATTCACTAAATTTAAAAATGAGCAAATATTACATAGAAAAGCAGATTATAAACTAATAATAACAAGGTTTTATTCACAAGAAATCTGATTAGTGAATCTAGTATATTTTTTTATACTGATCTCAGATATGTATTTATAATTTTTCCATCAGGTACAGAATTAGATATATAGAGCAAAATAGATTTTAATAGAAAATCTGCTCTAAAACGGCTCTTATTTTGAATTTTCAAAATTTTTTTAAAAACTTAAAAATTCGATTTTTCTATTATAATGTATTATAATTAATTTTAAGCCGTTTACTGCACTTCTAAATTATTGGGCTCAAACTTTATATGTATTAAAACTATCTGCATATTTTTAATGGTGTTGTCTTAAAAAAATCTTGAAATTTCAAAATAAGAGCCTTTTTATAGCACATTTTCTATTATAATTTATTTTTCTCTATATCTCTAAAACTGAGTCTGATGGGGAAAAACTGAAATGATATTTGAATTTATGAAAAATACTTCTAGAATCGCATATCTTTATTCTTGTGAATGTAATAAAGTTCATTTTTGTCGGCCAGTGAAAATGGACAGACTTTTATTTTGGCGAATTGCATATTTTGGTTGAGAAAGCCCCCTCCTCCTGGTGCTCATTACTTTGGGGTAAATGACACACCAGTATACCGCGTTGATCTTCCGTTGGACCCTTTGAACGACGTCAGGAGCCTGAGATGCCCAAAAAACTTTAAAAAAGAGGAAAAATACTCATACTTTAAAAAAAGAATACTCGATACCTACTGGTATCGATACTTTTCTTCCGATACCTTCTGGTATCGATACTTTCCTTTCGATACGATACCAAGTACAAGTATCGATACTTTTTTTCGATACCGTATCCCTAGTGACGACAAAAATAGGAAATTTCAAATTTAATATGTACCTAAATATAGCTAAATAATTTTCGAGATCTATATATTTAAACAAGATAATAGTATTCAAAGTACCTCTATTTGGACTTAACTAGTCATAGATATTGACAAGACATGTGAGCGTTTTTTTATTGGTGAGGCCAAACATATAATATATATGATGAAGTATAAAAAAATAATTGTGAGATTTAACAGTTGACGCTCATTTTTATTTTAGTGAGGTTGAGAAAGCACAATATTTTTTTTTCAGAATTAGTTAGTTTTGGGGGGTTTTTATCTAGACATCACATTCACAAAATCTGATTATATTATTATTTAACTAATATTCTAAAAAATATGAAGGACGTCTATGGCCGTCATTTGTCTATCAAAAGACACGGAGCTCTGAAAGACAAACGACTTCCATAGACGTCCACCAAATTTGCAATGCATCTATATAGATTTAAAACTAATTTTTCATAATTTTAAATAAAAAGCAATAAATATTTCTTATCAACATAAAATTTGATTTTAAATATATAATATAATTAGACAATTAAACTTTTATCAAAAGCATTTTGCGACAAATGGATGTTTTTTTCCGGACGATACACTTTTTTACGCCTTAAATTTTCTGGTGGAGAAATTTTTTCAAAAAAATGTTAGATAGAACGACTCCTAATTATGAAATAAAATTAATTAATTATTTATTTTTTAAGAAATACTTTATCAATAATAATATGAAGAATGTCATTATATTTATTATGAAATTTAAGTATAAAATTCCTATTATTTAATTATTTATTCATTAAAATTAATTATTACAATTATTTATATTGAAGAATTTCAAAGAAAATAAATTTAAAATCAATATTTGCTTTATCTGCATTCATTTATATTAATTATAATGTAAGACGTCTATAGACGTCATTTGCACATGTATCAACGAGAACTGGACGTCTATAGACTTCAAAAGCGTCAACCTGTTAATTATTGAATTTTTAAATTGATAAAATATAATTTTTAAAATAATTTAAAATGATTAAAATAGTAAATAAATATTTTTCTCAGTTTTTAACATGCGTCTTTTGATTTCCCATTAAGATTAAAAAAGCGATTTTAATACCCTTAAGGCTCAAACAGACAGAACGCGAAATTCGCGACGCTCAGGCTACGCGCGCATTTCGCGGCGAAAGGCGTTTTTGCTAAGCCACACAGGAAGCGAAATTTGGGCGTACGATCCGGTATTGTGTATATGTTTCAACAACCTTTATTTAATGAATTTATAAATATTTTATAAATAAAGTATTATATTACGAAAGAAATAGAATATCATTGCAAAATTAGATTTTATTTAAATCTTATTTTATTATTGATAATTTTGATTAAATATTTTTCGAGGCTTGTAAATTAGAATAAGATAATACTATTCAATTACCTCGATTCAGACTTTTTACTAATCATAGATTGGCTGCCAACAAAAAACATATTTTATTATTTACTTTTATTTAGTTAGAGGCGAAAAAACAGGTGTTTTTAACTCTATAAGTTTTTTTATTTCATTACTCATCTTGATGATTCGCCTGTTCGCGCGAAGGAGTTGTAAATTTGTACAACTCGAAAAAGCTGTCGCGCGAAAGAGAGCGTTTACGCCGCGTAAGTTCGCCCCCTGTATGACGGGGATGATACAGTCTTGCCTTATACAACATTTCGCGCCCTTTCGCGGCGTTGAAAACCCAACGACCGAATTTCGCGTTCTGTCTGTTTGAGCCTTTAATCGTATAATTTTCTGAAAATTTCCAGTTAAACGCCTACGATCCGAAAAAAGTTTCACTTGCATCGTGGTTTTATAAAACCACACAATGTTTTTATTATTTTTTTTTTGTACGATTGTAGACAAAATAATGGATTTTTGCTAATCAATTATTGTTATTTATCTTTTACAGAGCTTATAGAAATTTCCGAAATCATTTCCCAGAACAAGCGGATTGTTTATTGAACTCACTCGATGCCGCTCACAAACGAGTCGTCAATGGTGAATTATCTTTGTCCTCAAGTAGTTCTTCAAATTCACTCCATCAACAAGGTCGAGTTGGCACTGGTACCATTCCTAAGACACGAACAGGTAGCTAATTTTTCAAAGATATAATTATTAAATCTTATCTACGAAATAATAAAATACCAGCACTTTGAGCCTCTGCTCAATTAATTAGTCATTATTAAGACAAAAAATTATCTCCTCATGATGAGTAATGTTTGTTGATATTTTCATTGATATAACGTTATTCACTAATTTAAAAGTGAGATAACGTTTATAATTGGAGAAATAATATCAGCCTTGTTCTCAGGTGCCACAACATACATATTTCTACCAACATATTAAAGGCCATTCTCAATAAGGCTCAGAGGCTTTATGTTAATCGAAATATACCAAAATCGAAGCGGTTCCTGAGAAAAAGCCTGGATTATTTCTCTAAATTCTTATGTCTAAAGAGATGAAACTAAATATTATTTCTTAGATATCTATTAATGTATAATATACAAATACTTTTGAAAAAATTCTTTAAAATATTTACAAAAAGCTTTGAAATACTTGTTTCTAAGTATAATATATGTTTGATTTATAAGCTGGCCTACGACAAAGACGTCGTTTTGGCCCGAAAAGAAAAACAATAGCGATTACTAAAGTATTATTAGTGTTGATTAAAAACTACTTTCAAAAAAAATAAAGTAATCATTCCAAACATGTATTGAAATTACGAAGCAATGGGTTAAATATAATATTTGGGCTCTATTATTTCTCCTTTTGCTGAGAATTTAAACCAGCATGTCCAATCCAGGACCCAGTTATACTTTTTGAGGTCCTTAAAAGTTTTACATAGAACTTATTTTTATATATTAGATTAAAATATATTTTAATTATATAAGTTAATATTGCTATCTTTGAAATTTTCTAAATGATGTATCATAGCAAATAATAATAAAAACATTTAATTATCAATGCAGGAAAAAAATATTTGATTTGAAATTTTATTAAACCTAACATTTTCCAACTATTATTGTTTTAGATGCAAAATTGCAGCCGGGTGTTATCAAAATAGAATGCAAGATGAGTTTGTGTTTAATTAGGCATAACCCGTCCCTAGACTTGAACCACGACTTCCAACTTATACGGCCTCCTGGTTCGAGTCTAGAGCTGCAGTATGCCCAACCAAACACAAACTCATCTCAAAAAGGACTCATTTCAAAAAGGATTCATATTCATATAAACTTATTCAGAAAACCTACTGAAGTGATTGTAGTGTCAATTTGTAGAAAAAACACAACAGGATTTGATTCGTGTAGTTTGTTAGTGCCGAATCGCACTATCACGAGCACTAACGGCAGTTGAGCGTTAAAGATGGCTGTCTTCACTGGAGCGTGCTAGCTCTATGTTTTGGTTTGAAGAATCAAAGTCATATAAATTTATTCAAAGAAGCTACAGAGCTGGTTTTAATGTTGTTTAAAGAGAAACACATCAAGTTTTTTTTACCCCAAACTAAATATGTTCTTCCCAAACTCTTTAGTTTGAGGTAAAAAAAACTTGATGTGTTTTCCTTTAAATAACACTAAAACCAGCTCTCTTTGAATAAATTGGTAGGACTTTGATTCTTCAAACCAAAACACAGAGCTAGCTCGGGTCCAGTGAAGACAGCCAGCTTTAACGCTCTACTGCCGCTAATGCTCGTGATAGTGCAATTCGGCACTAACAAACTACGCGGATCAAAACCTGATGTGTTTTTCTACAAATTGACACTACAATCACCTCAGTAGGTTCTCTGAATAAATTTATATGAATTTTCAAAGTTGTAAAGTCCATTTTGGAACACCCCATATTGATTTGATTTCAAACTAAGATCTTTCTAGTTAAAAAACGAATTCTATTTTCAGTTTCCGACGTTTCGTACACTCGCATTGGACAATAATACTAATAATATAAAAATAACATAGTATACATTTCGTTAAACTCTTCCAGAGCGTTGCACCATCCGATCTCTGCACACGTTGTCTTCTCATCGTTGCTTGATTATTATCCACCTTGCTCTTCAACCAGCAGTTCTCTAAATATATTTCGCTCCCCTTCTTTTATATTGAAATAATTTGACACTTCATGGGTATTGTAATATAGATGAGAATAATCCATATTACAATTAACAAGCGTATGATACCGCGCGGTGTCGCATTACCATAAGAACCATGCTCCTAATCTATGCCTAGGAAATATTTTGTACTTATTAGAAGAAAGGGAACAGCAGCCAGTGGAATTAAAGAAGCTTTATATTTTGTTGCCTTGTTGCTGACGTTTCGAGTACTAGTCGAACTCATCTTCAGGGCAAGCAAAAGTGTCAGAGATTAGTACAAATTGTGCTGTACTGAATAATTTCATGTTTATACATGTTCTTAATAGTTCTTAAAATCGATTATTATTATTATTATTTGAAATTCCTATCGGGATCCCCGTTTATTTACCCGGGGTGCTTACGTGTACAGAGACACACACCTCAAACCCAATCGGCCTCTGGCACCCCGTGAAGTTACATCATTTCCTGTCTTTAGCTCCTCCTCCTGCTTTCTTTCTTCTCTAGCTAGTGAACTAATCTTTATTTCTGGTTCCAACCGGCTCCTTATATCCAACCTCTTCTATGCTATGGAGGATGTCCTATTTTGAGGAGGGACTCCCTCAGCACCGGCGTGTAGCCTGCTCCTTTCGAAGAATGCATCCTTAAAATCGATAATATATAGCAAGTGACTTGCTATTTAGATGCGGTGTCAGTCGTTAAGGTTTTGATGGATTGAATAATAGACTTTGTATTATTTTAAGAACTATAAAAAACATGTATAAACATGAAATTATTCCGTTTCCGTACAATCTGTACTAATCTCTGACAATTTTGCTTGCCCTGAAAATGAGTGCGACTTGTACACGAAACGTCGGCAACAAAATATAAAGCTTTTTTATTTCACATGGGTTCTGTTCCCGTCCCTTTCTTCTAATTAAATAACTACAGCCATTCAACTCAAAAAATTTTATCAAATTTTTGTATTAATTTTTATAATAACCTTTTCTTTGTGATTATATAATTGCAAATTTAAATTCGAAATAAAAATATAAAAAATTGAATTTGAATCGGCGCCCACCCACCTTGTTAAGAACCGCTGCTCTAGACTGACTTCATTCGTCAAATTTTGATTTTACATTTTATACCATCACCATTCTTATTCCCTTGTTTGTTTATCCTTTTTTTGGCATCTGAGGCCATTTGGATCTTCGATCCTATTTTTCTAAATTAATTGGAGAAAATTTAATTGATAAAGATTTCATCGCCCAGGAAGGAAGGCGAATATGTCTACACTGTTACGAGCCAGGACTTCTGCACATTTTTCCTTTTTCTTTAATTCAATATTAACTGGAGAAAACTATTTCCCTGCTTACTATTCTACCTGTTCTTGCACCAATATTCATTTTATACTATTTCAGGCAATTTAAATTTAAATTTCATATAAATTTATAACAGCAGAAATAATTCTAAATTGTGCTCTCTCAATCTTATAAAAAAGTTTTCTAATATTCTCAACTTAATCTAACACTGCTTCTTCATTAGAATTACCTTGTCCAAAAACAAGCATGTCTTTAGCAATTACTACAATACAACTCAGGTAAACCCTTAAATTACTTCTTGTTGGCGTCTCTTATACTATTCAGGAACAGATGATATACCAATTGGAATTTTATTGGCCCGGTTAAGATTTTTGGTCAAATATAGTATATTAAAAAAAAATTTTCTAGTAGATTGGAGGTTTGAAGAAAAGATTTTTTTTATAATTTAAAATATCGTTTAATTTCAAAACACTAAATTTCTCTCTCTATATTTTTTTTCTAGAGAGGTGAGGTGGATTCTTCCCCCCGGTACAGACCTGGATGGAATTTTGATATTTTGTCTCTCTTAAAATTTATAAATCAACATTTTGAAATGATTATCATTATATGTATTATATACTACCAAATATACAAATTTCGCAAAGCTCTTTTTCTAAAAGTCTACTATCGTTCTCCTGGGGATTTTTGAATAAATTAAATAATTTTGATTATGAGACAAATCACTTCTTCAGAGCGTTAACCATTAAGAGAAATAATTATAAAAACATACATAATAATACTAAAACATTTTTTTTTAGATGGTATGGGTCTTCCTCGTCGAAATTCCACTTCATCAGCGCCAGTGACCCTACGTTCAAATAGTGCTATAGATCTGCAGGCAGCCCAAAGAGCCAAAGCGAGAGCTCAATATGCTGCATTGGCCAGGCAAAAAGTTGGCTCTGGAGCATCACTCCGTGAGTATAATCTTCAAAGCTACGCCCTATTAGCTTTCGGGTATTTAATCTGGTGCTAAATTTATCTAATTTTTTTTTTGGTGCATATAGATAAATGCTTTTTCTCTGTGAAATGTACTTATTATATTAATATATAAGTTGTTCCATTATTAATTTGAAGCCATTAAGTCCACTAATAATTATTAGTGTTGTGGGGATTCGAACATCATCAGTCGAGTTTCTGGAGTATGTGCAAAGTGAACCCAATCATGTCCACACTGTAGATTTGGGGAGCCTTTTCATCATCAAGAGCTTTTTCCATTTTGATGGAAATACATGTTTTATGGTCCCCCGACCAAAAAACTGAGACTCGCAAATTGGTCTGTCTGTGTGTCTGTTTGTATGGACAATGTTAAGGATGAAGGAAATGAGCTATGAGGTTGAAATTTTATATTTAAGTTAGGCACTGCCCCGAGGCGTGAAAATAAGCTTTTGGACAGAATCGGCCCAATTACTAGTACGTTACCCATGTACTTTTTGAGTATTTTCTATTTTCTCAAAATTAGCTTCTTCGATTTTAATTAAAATTCAAAAATCAAATATTTTTTATATGCTCTTTAAAATGAATATTCTCATTTTGCCCTTGAAATCATACGAAGATCACTTTACTCTTGTACTTCATATCAAAAAGATAAGAAAAATGGTTGCCAGAGTAACAGAATTTAAATTTTTTCCCATTTTGTTGAAAATTTATAAATCAACTATTTTTTAGGTGCTTATTAAAAAGTATATAAGAAAAATTTTTTGTGAAAATTGTTTGAAGTACACTTTCTCATAGTATTTCAGATTTTCAAATTCACTTTTCGGCCCTTCTTTCCATAGAGCCAATGTTAAATCCCTATGGGAATTTGCATGTTAATTTCGATTCACAAGGGGGGGGTCCCCCTTTCCAACTTTTTACACATTTAAAAAAAAATTTTCAAATTCTTATGAAATTTTGTATTTATTTAGGATTCTCTATTGTGAATATAATAATATCCAAATATGAGTATAAAATTTTGAAAAATAACCATAGTTTATTTCAAGCAGCCAAAATTTAAAATACACAGAGCCTATGGAAATTTTGAATCAATTGACTTTTTTTTACTTTTTACTTATGAAATGCAAGTGGTCAAGTTGCCATGGGAAACTAAATATATCTCGACATAAAAAAATCTGCTGTGCGACCAGTCACACCAGATTTTTTGAGATAGTCTTTTAACCCGAAAAAAAAAATTCAAAATTTATTTTACAATTTCTTTTAAAACACTTTGAAATGGAATGATTTATATATATACATATTTTTGGTATTAATTTCTTTAAAA
Organism: Euborellia annulipes; assembly: GCA_023213315.1. NCBI lineage: Eukaryota > Metazoa > Arthropoda > Insecta > Dermaptera > Anisolabididae > Euborellia > Euborellia annulipes. The sequence goes on along the minus strand of JAKCPI010025730.1, from coordinate 57,218 downwards.
CATTTTTTGTCCTTCGTATATTAGTTTGCACGTACGTCTTCCATTTTTTTGCCTTGTTTATTGTTTTTCTTGCAGTTTTTATTAATATTAATCATTAATTATTACTGACTTTCTTTGTTAACCATGCGGCTTGGTTCTCTATAGGAGATGACCATAATTCTGGTAAGTTTCATCTTCTTAAACAGCATGCGTATTTATTTATTCACTGCTCCTTCAAACAAACAATCTTCTATAAACTTTTTCACATGTTCTCTTAAAACTAATTCAATGCACTTGACAGATCATAGAATAGTATTAATAATTATTTAAAATTTGGATTGAACAAAATTATATAATGGCCCTCCAATTGAGATTATTAAATAACTTCAAATTTTTATTTAAATTAAGCATATTTGATTGACTTATTTTACTTGTCACTTGATGAAATTTACTTTACTATTTATGAATAGAAAATTATCTTTTAATAGAATTACTTCCAACATTTTCTTCTTCTATATGATAAAAGATAAGATTGCATTAATTAAATTTAAGTGAAAATTCTCTTCTCTCTTTCTATCTTGCCTTTAGAAATTAAATTTTAAAGGATTATGAAGTTTTAATGAATTACCATAATTAAAATGCTTTTCTTTGCATGTGCTAATTTCTTACCTCGCTATTTATTCATCATATTTTAAGCTTCCTTTTTTTTCACCCGCTTTTTTTTAATTATTGTCTATTTTGCTTGTGTGGTGTATTATTAAATGTGATATTTGGTGACTCCAGCTCGGCCCAAGAAGACCGTCCAAGATATGGTTACAAGCGCTAATACTTCTCCAGAGCGAATGGGTCGCACGAGAAGTCGAGTATCAGGCGTTTCACAATCTCAACGTTAGTAATGTTTGTCATTATTTGTAACTTTTACTTAAAATACCATCAAAATTCATTTGCTAACTAATTACATAATTCACAATTCACAATTAGTTATTACATCCATACCAAATTTCCTTCTGATAATAAATGTGATATAATTTTTAAAATGTTATCATTTTCTAACCATATTTGGAAACGATCCTTTTTATGTATTTTAATTCTTTTGTGATACTAAACGGGTTACATTTTTAACCTTCACTCCTAATAGGTTGGACTGTAAAAAAGCGTCTTAATATAATTGCAGTGGAGATGATCAAAAACAAATTCGAAATTTTAACTCTGTAATTTATTCAGCAGAAATCTCCTAATTCTATAAACACTTTGACTAATTTTTTTCAATTAATTTTTCAGCAAATAGTCGATCAGGTTCGCCATCATCCCGTTTGAATTACTCCACGTATACAGCTGCTAGACGATTACCCTTTAATGGAGGCAGGTCAACAGGAACTTCACGAGAGACAAGCCCCAGTAGAGGGTATTCGATGAGCAAATTACGAGGAGGAACAACAACGGGCCGAGTTTCAACAGCGCCTCCACTTGTGCCCTCAACAGCCCGGCCTGTGATGGCACAGAGAATTCTTCAACAGAGTCTTGAAGCGGAATCAGCTCTTGCTAATGCTTTGGTTCGATTATATTTTTAATTAATTTATACAAATAACTGATGAACGTGGCTGTAGCTCTGACAAAGAAGAAGAAGGAGCAGCCAAAAATAATGGAACCTTAGTAATTATTGTAACGCTTGGGGCCTAATTTATTATCCATTTGACATAACTAATTGAGAGTTGCCAATGTTTATGATTAGGCCTGGACTCAAACCAGGACCTTCACGCTATTAAAAATGAGGCAATAAATTTAGGCCAAAATGTTCCAATATTTACTATACATCCAGAGACTCTAATTTTCTGCTGCTTCTGCTCTTTTTCTTTTTTTAAATATTTTAACTTATCTATCATATTATTTATTTTAAGAATTAGTAGTAAATCGACACACAATTATTTTTATACAGACCAAAACCTGTCCATAAATTTATTCGACTTCGAATACAATAATTTTCATTATCCGATTCAAGTGTGCCAAAAAGACTTTAAATAAATATAAAAAAACGCCTAATGTAAGATTTCAATTTTTTGCTTATTCGTAAACTGAGCACATTTTGTCTACTATACCAGGGCCAGAACTAGGAGATTTTTTAGGAGCGACAAAATTTAATTTGCCGCCCCCTCCGTAAAATTTTCTATACAAAATTCATATCATTTTACCTTTTTTAGTAAATCTTTCTTTAATTGCCGCCCCCTGATATCTGCCGCCCGGGGCCACGCACCCACTGTCCCCCCCTAGATCCGGCCCTGTACTATACTCCTATGCAAAGTTATAGGGCATTAAATTTGATAAAATTTGGTACATAAAACGAATTTGTAGATCCAAGACCGATAATAATAACCAACAAAAAATTAATTTATTATTGTGTATTTTTTCCAGACTTTTGATAGTATGGATAGTGTGGATCTGAGTCGTACTTTAGCCGGCAATCGAAAATTCCGACTCGGTGAAGATCATAGTGATGATAGTGAAACTTCTAGTGTCTGTTCTGAACGATCGGATTCGTTTAAAAGGCCTTGCGATGTAAGTTATAATTTTATTTTATTTCTTATAATGAAAAGAAAAAAATTTTTTTTTTATTTGATTAATTTTATTTTAGAATATTCAAGAAATTATTTTCAATTGTGCGAGCACTCATTGGTCGGACCGAAAAGAAGGATTAGTGAGTCTTCAAAATTATTTCATCAATGGAAATGTACTATCTGGCTCAGAGCTCAAAACTATTACGGAAATTTTTACAAAAATGTTTATGGATTCTCATACGAAGGTAAATAAATTCTCATTTATTAAGGAACCTTTATTATTGAAATCTGCTGAGAATAGTGGCGAAAGTCCGAAATTCAACAATTCGAGAAAAGGCGTTTGAAAGTTTTTTAAATATATACATTTAAATGACAGGGCAACAAGTGAATAGGCCAGAATCAAGTAGCAAAGAATCGAAATATATTTTCGCCACTTGACACTCAAAAGAGAAAATGTTTTAACCACATTTGGTAGGCTTAACTCAAAAATTGAATATTTGGACTATGACTCCCGCCACTCTGATTCTCTTCAGGCGATATTTCCTCAGTTGATAAATTAAGGGGGGGAGGGGGGGTTAACTGTATAGGTATATAAAAATTTAATATAATAATATACCTATATGTTAAAACACAAGCCCAATAACAAATAAAACTAAATAATAATTTGAATATTAATTTTCGTTAAGGTGCTTCAGGAGGCAATCTGTTCGCCTGTTTTTGCCAATAAAAATTTTGCCAAAAATCCCACTTATTACCAAAATTTGCCAACAGATGGCAGAATAGTAGGCCTATATTTAATCTCATGTATTTGTTTTATTTTCGCTGATCTTTTAATAATTAATAGTTTATAAATATTATTATATATCATTTATAATAGCATAAAAATATATAAATATAGGATTATAAGTGATCTGATAATGTCGGCTATTATACTAGCCTGCCATCTTTTCCAAGAGTGCTGAACTATTTGGCCGTTAATTTTTAAATAAATACGAAATTTATTTTTTACATGGTCCCCATTTTATTTAATTATTATAGGTTGAATATTGATGATTTTTATATTTTTGGATTTAAAAAAAAATTACACTTTTCATAATATGCATTTTCTATAAAATAAAAAAAAATATTTTTTAATTAATCGTAATTAAAAACAAAAACATTCTAGTACGTAAAATTCTCACGAATTTAAATCATTTAATAAAAAAAACTGCATAAAAAATACTTTAAAATGTCTCACTAATTTTGTACTAAAGATTCAATGTGCCCTCCTGAAGCCCCTTAAAATTAGTTCCAAATTTTCAGTAGTTTAATTACTTTTTGTCTTTTTTTTCTCTGCAGGTTTTTAGTTTATTTTTAGATGCGCTCAACGAATTAATTGTCACGCACAAAGAGGACCTCAACGATTGGTTATATATTCTTCTCACTAGATTGTTAAACAAACTGGGAGGAGATTTATTAGGTTCTATTCAGAACAAAATACATAAATCCTTATCATTTGTTCGGTAATCAAAATATAATAAATCAATAATTGTTAAAATAAATCTCTTTTCAGAGGTATTAATATGTATTTATTTATTTTTTTTAAAGGGAATCATTTCCGCATCATCTACAAATGAACACCGTGATGCGTTTTTTAGTTGACCCAACGCAAACACCCAACACCAAAGTTAAGGTGGCTTTACTCACATTTATCACACAGCTGGCCGCTATAAGTGAACCATCTGCTATTGTAAACAATGCCACCACATGCAAAGCTCTTGCCAAGGTCAGTGCAAACAGGTTTTCTAATAAAAAATTTCAAATTACTTGACGCCCTCTAACGTATTCTCATGTGTGTTTTCATTTTCATTCTTGTTTTTCTCTAAAAATCTTTTTTTATTTAATTAAATTAATGAATACTTTCATTAAATAATAAATATTCTCTTGTTTTTATAGATCATTGGCTGGACAAATGATACAAAATCTAGTGAACTACGAAGAGCAGCTCAAGCAGCAGTTGTAGCTCTTTATAACCTTAGCCTTCCTCAAATAACTATGATGTTGTCTACTTTGCCTTCAGAATACCAGGTATTATTTTTTTTTATGATAAAAAATCTGGCTTGCCAACCACAGTACTCAACTTTCTCATACCTTCGGTAATCGAAAATTCTGTACTGTGCTTGTCACGCCAGAGTTTTTTGTGTCAATATATAGGCCTATTTAATTTCCCATAGCACCTAAGTTCCAAACTTGCGTTTTAAATGTTGGCTGGTTAAAATAAACTATGGTTATTTTTCAAAATTTTAATCTCATATTTGGATATTTTATACACAATAGAGAATCCTAAATAAATACAAAATTTCATAATTGGAAAATTTTTTTTTAAATGTGTAAAAAGTTCCAAAGGTGACCCAACCCTCTTTTGAATCGAAATTAACATGCAAATCCCAAAAGGGATTTAACATTGGCTCTATGGAAGGAAGAGCCGGAAAATGAATTTGAAAAATCTGAAATACTACATGAGTAAATTGAGAAGGATGAGTAAATAAAATCCGGAGCTGACGTTCAGGCAATTTATTTGGATTAATTCCCTCCGCTATAAGTCGACGTTTCTGGGCCAAAACGGCTCCTTCTTCAGGACCTTATGATTAACAAATAAAAAGTACATATCGTTATTTACATATGTTTTATAAGGATATTTATTTATTTGTTTTTTATTTATATATACTGTATTTAATGATGGTATAAGCAAACTCACCATGCGGTGTCAAAAAAACAATTAGCCCTCAATTTTGTCAAAATTGCTAGTTGTTTAAGTTAGGTACTTTCCCGGACACCCAAAAGAAGGAGCCGTTTTGGCCCCGAAACGTCGACTTATAGCGGAAGGAATTAATCGAAATAAATTGCCTGAACATCAGCTCCGGATTTTATTTATTCATCCTTAATAATATCCACCAGGCTGCCCCTATCTTCACTACATGAGTAAAGTATACTTCACACAATTTTCAGGGCAAAATAGGAATATACATTTTAAAGATCTAAAATAAAAAAAATATAATTGATTTATGAATTTTAATCAAAAGCCGATTTTGAGAAATTCGAAAAAAAAAAAAAAACTGAAATAGTACTTCAGTAAAGTACTAGTACTTTTTAGTTGATTTTGTTCAAAAGCTTATTTTGGGTGTCCGGGAAGGTACCTAACTTAAATTTACAATTTCAACCTCGTAGCTCATTTCCTTCAAGTCTAAAATTGTCCACGCAGAGAGAAACACAGACCAATTTGCGGGACCCACTTTTTCGGACTCAGGGGACCTCAAAACATGTATATCCATCAAAATCTCGACATCGAATTTTTGACATGATCGCAATACTTTCTATTTATTACATATGTATATAGGTAAGAGAAAATAGAAAAAATTAAATAAATAATATTCAATACAACAAAATTCAGAAATATTTTTTAAAAAACTTTAGATTTATTGTATATTTAATTATATATATTTTTGATGATTTTTTAGGAGGCAGCGGCTGCTCTCGTCCGACGAAGTAGTAGTGCCAACAACAGTTCGCCCCCATCGCCGTCTGTAATGGGTGGCGGTGGTACTGGAGGTTCAACCACTAATAATTCCGGTAGTGGTCTTGGTTCCCCACGACTGATCCAATCCCCAGGGACACCTCATAGACCACCTCCATCTTCTAATAATACTGATGACGAACATCTGAATCCTGAAGAAGTCTATCGATCGTTGCGTAGAACTACAGCCGAAATACAAAATTATAGTTTTAAAGCTCTCGATAGAGACACAACATCTCAGGATAGTGGAATTAGTCAAATGTCAGCTGGACCAACAGATCGACTCGATATATTAGAAGAACGACAAGAGGATAACAGTTCGAGTTCGAATACTAACACTGGTGTCACATCTTCGGTAAATATTAATAATTTTTTTTATGCGTACCGAAAAATATCCTTATTAGATAAGTTGTTCCAGTAATTTTACTTAATAAATAAAGTCTTTTTGTGTATGAATTATAAAAATATTTTTAAAAATTGTGGGCTGGGAGCAGTGGCGGATCCAGAGGAGTTTCTCTCGGGGGTGGGGGTAATCTGGAGTGACTGGTCGCACAGCACACAGTTTTTTCTTATTATCGGTAATTTAAAGGTGCATTCCGAAGTTGTTTACCAGAATATATATACAAATCAAATTTTTAAGTATTAGTTTTTAAAATTTTATATTAAAAATACAATTTTTTTCCCAAAAAATATATTTTTCTCAAGTCTCAGGGGGGGGGGGGGGGGGTAAATACAGTTAAATTCCTTTCTGAATCAATGTTTGTATTACCCTTGAAGAAGAGTTGACAAATAATAAGAATTTGATACAAATTTAATTTTTTCTGAATACAAAAAAAAGAGTTTATTGCCCAAATTTTATTGAGAATTTTAAGATTTTTAAAACATTGTATATAGGGGGAGATTGTGGAAAATCTCTATATAGGCTAATTAAAAAAAAAAATATATATATATATATATATATAATATTAAATAAACTAAATATACATTTTTATTTTTTAGACCGACACATCATCATATATTACTTCAAGGCTAATGGAATTTAATGGAACAACAAAATCTCCAGTTGGTGTCATAGATTTTGATAATATTAATTTTGCAAAAGGTAAAAAAAAATTATTTCTTATACCACCTATTCAAAAAGTAATAATTAAAATTTATAATAAGAATTAGGATCAGGAGACAATTAGATGTAAATACTTATATTTGCATTTGCCATTAGATGTAAATGCAAATATAAGTATTTATATCTTGTATGAACCAAAATTGCATCTATCTAAGCAACAATAACAGTATATTGTCCTGAAGATGGGATCTACGTGATCCCGAAACGTCGACGATAATCAAATAGTTTCTTTATCACTTGCTGCCTTCCATACATCTTTCTGATCCTAATAATTTCCACTCAGCCATCGAAATTCTTCTATTTATAATAAGAATTAAAATTGATAAAAGAGCTTAATATATTGATAGCTTTAATCTGAAAATACCATTCCAAAATTGTAGGCTACTCACTTTTTATTTTTCCTCTTCAAATAATCTATTTCTCCTTATTTAAAAAAAATAATTTTTAATAATCTTTTTTAGATCCAGCTGTGGAACTTCGTATGGTACAAGAAGCGCTTGACGGCCTTAAAAATCCAGTTTCAAACACAGATGAGATTCTTCTTGCTCTTACAATTTTAGGTAAAATAGCACATGAACGCAGTACAACTCTTTTAAGAGAAAATTTTAGGTAAATTTTATTTATTTTTATATTTTAACATTCCTACATTTTTTTATATTTTAATGTAATTTAATTATTTTTAGAGTTTTGTTGAAAATATTATTAGAACTTCTTGAAAGGCCCGAGTATAAAGTTCGCGTTTGGGTTCTTGAGGTTCTTCTGCAGATGTTCAAAAGACGGTCACTCGATCAGTGCTTTATTGGTTATACTGAGCTATTGGTCGTTAAAGTTTTAGAATCATCGTGTCACGATTATAAATATGTAAGTAATATTATGTTTTTCAATTCTTCCGCATGCCTAACGGGAGATGCGCCTCACAGGTTGAAAAACTGACTTTATTATTAATTTAAATTTGAAATATATATTATATTCATGAATTAATAAAAACATTAAATTAATTCTTTCTTTTATTCCGCAGATGGCTCGTTTCGTGGAAGCCTGTCTGATTGTAATGGTACGAGTGCTGCCGGCAGCACAAGTCATTCAAGTGGTTAATCCACATATTTTAACTGCTGATACTCCAATCAAACAACTTGCAATCAAAATGTTAAATTCAGTTGTCGAATTTAGTGCACCTGAAGTAATCCAACCCCATCTATCTAGTATTATGACCAGTCTTCTTAAGGTAAATAAAAATTAAATAATTTACTATACACTGTGGAATATAAAGATATACAAGAGGAAGGGCCACATATTGGCTCAATTTTTCTTAGAGCGGGGGGGGGAGGCTGGACAGGGGTCCAGCCTTCCCCTAGTTACTAGGGGAGTAACTAGGGGAAGGGCCAACACATCAATTGTCGCCCACATTAGACGATTTTAACATGCATTCACAATGTTAATGTTGATTTCATTTTTATAATCAAAACAGATTTAAAAATCAAACGATCCTTAGATTATATCATTCCAGTTATATATATATATTTTACCACCCAATCACAGGAGTAACCAGAAAATTGTTTCGGGGTATTTTTTTTAACAATCAGGCGATTACCCCTTCCTCTCTCAAATGAATAAATCTTAAAGAATATAAAATATTTTATTAATAATCCAAATAGATATTTATATTATAAATAAAATATTTTAGCCTTGATATTCTTTAAGATATTCCTATATATATATATATTTAACAACAGTCTGTGTTTTATCTATGACAGTTAAAGTCCGAATCGAGATATTTTGAATACTAATATCTTATTCAAATACTCGTATATAGATCTCAAAAAATATTTAAATATATACAATTTTTGTTTCTGAGTAATCAATATAATTTTCTATTTGGTTCTATCATAGAAACATGAAAAATCCTTACTTCTCTGCAAAAACATCGCTTGTGTAGTCAGGAGAACGAAAAGTTGAAATTTACATACTGTAATTAAGGAAACTTGTAAATTTTCGAGTCTATTTATCTTTGTTTAAAGATAAAAGGAACATTATATTTAAAATCAAAAATAATCAAATATCTACAAATTAAAGACAAGGAGTGTAGTTTTGCGAGATAAAGAATAGAAAAAAAAATGCAAAATTTGAAAAATTTGATTTGTGTAAATATCATCGTGACGGCCATAAAAGCGATGTTTCAGGGATCTAACGACTATTTTCTAAGTACTTGCTGCTCAATTAACCAGAAATCAAATATTGGAAAGCAGAAACAGAAATTTTTTGAAAATTTGTTACATAGTGTAATCTATTTTTTAATTACTAATTTCTTCATTGCTTTTCCAAGGAGTTTATATTTAAACAAGAAAATTAGAGACTCAATTTCAATTAGTAACAAAAAAGTTGAAATTCAGTCTTGTTAAAGCCATAGGCGTCATTTGGGGGGGGGGCATTTGCCCCCTCCCCCCCAAGGGCTCTGATTTTTATAAAATTTTATATTATTCTAAATAAAATACTCCAAAATTCAACTACGAGTATACAAACTGTACAAAATTAAACAATTAATTAAATTAAATATGTTTTGGCCAAATTTGAGTACCCATTTGTAAGTAAATTTTAAGAAAAAAAAAGTTTGCCCCCCCAAGAAAAATTTGCCCCCCCCCCCCAAGAAAAAGTTGAAATGACGCCACTGGTTAAAGCAAAGTTATGAGTTAACTTTATTATAATTTATGCCTATTTAGACTATTATAATAATATTATCTATCATTGTCTGCGACAAAATAATTCAATTGGTAGCCAAAATAAATAGAGACGGGGTCTAAAAGGCCTTCGTTGCCGAAAAAGACTCTAATGAAATAAAAAAAAAAAAAAAAAAATATCATTATATAGCTTCTCACCTGTTCAACTCAACTTTTGTGCTTACTTTTCTTTGAAGAATTCACAGAGATCCCATTTCATTTAATTTCTTTTAAAATATAAATACAAAAATATTTGTTATTATAATAGATAATTGTCTGTTTTAGGCCTACGACAACGACGACAGCAGTGTACGCAAATGTGCCGTCTTTTGTATCGTAGCACTTCATAAACAAATGGGCGAGGCGGCACTTGCGCCGTATTTAGTTTCCTTGCCAGGTAGCAAAGTGAAACTTCTTGATGTTTATATTAGAAGGATGCGTTCAGCGCCCACTTCGCCGAAAAATAACGCCTCATCTAACAACACGGGCGCGCAATCGACACCTTAAGAAAAAAAAAAAAAAAGATCGGGAGCCCCACCCACCCACAAACAACAAACACAACGTACACACAGACACATACACACACAGAACAAACACTCGCTTCTTTTTATTATTCACATCCATAAATTCCAAACGATTTATATTTCTCTTTCTCAGTACGAATGTAATTTTATATTTTATTAATTTAAGCTTCTCATATTTTTTCGGTTATTTTTAATTATTTTGAGATTTATTTATATAAAAAAAAGGAATATTTTTTTAATATAATTTTTTTAATCATTTAAATACTCTCAAATATTCCGATATATTTATGTATTAATTGAAAATCTCAATGGAATGCTTTATTTTAAAATATTATTAATTTATTTCAGAATTTTAAAAAAATAAACGAATAGTCTTTTAACAAAATAAATTTTTCCTCAAAAGACTTACTTAATAGAAAAGAATTTAAATAATTCCATAATCTTAGTTAATCAGACGGACTCTATCTATTTCATCAAACAGCGCCTTCTCTTTAGTCTTTAGGAGTCTTTAGGGTGCTTTCAATCAAAAGCTTGAGTCCATCCAAAAAAAAAAGCATTCGGTGATGAGCCAAAAATAAAACTCTTGTATGATAATTATTATTAACTTATTATTATTTTTTAAGTTAACATTGAATCGAATACGCAGTGTAAGATGGGTGCTAGTCATTCAGCTCAATAATGATGATGATAATGGGTCGGGCTTAAGGGTTTTTGGGGGTTGGGAAAAAAAGGCTTCTTCACGCACCTTTTGAATTCTTTAATCACGTTCTGACAGTCACCTCAAAGGGGTCGATGCAAATTCATATTAAGAGTGTTTTTTTTTTTACTTTTTTTTTAGGTGAATCAAATATAAACCGATCTTGAATTTTATCTTTGATTAAACTAACTTTTTTAATTATTGGGAAGTTTTAAGAGAGGAACATATATATAATATTTCTACTGTAAACATCGTTATGCAAAAGAATTAATTTTTTTCTTTAACAATGTTTCTATTAAATGAAAATCTCAATCCAGAAAATGTTTCGGTTTTAATTAAATAAAGCCATTTTCATATAATTTTGTATATCTTTATATATAACAACTCTATCTGCATCTCAATGGTGTAGACCTTGAGATTGCCAATAATCTCCTAAGAACCGATGATAATTTTATTTAAAAACTGAAACGTCTTCTGGATTGAGATTTTTATTCGATAGAGGCTCTCCTGTTGGGGGACATCCTCTCTTCCTGTCTATTTTAATAAATAATATATAACACAAATATATCTTTCCCTACTACTAGGTGATCTATTGCCACAATTCTAAAGAAAAATTATGTTGTTTTACAATACTATATCACAAGAGAGAAACTTATTTAGAACTGATCAGGGATGAAAGTTAGAAGAAAAATGCAGCCCGGATTTTTTCTTTAAAAAATACTGTATATATTTAACATCTGACGTTTCGGCTTTGATTAAAACCATCTTCCGTGCTGTAAGTTGTGATTATATACAAACATTTGGTATTGTATTCAGTATTGACTTTTGACATAACATTAGAAAAAAATTTTTTGTTTAAGAAAAACTTTTTCTTCTTCTACTAATACAATATTTGTTTATTAGATGATATTGTACTGCCCTAGAGCCACAAAAACAAATATTGTATTAGTGATAAAAGAAATAAAAATGTTTTTCTTAAACAAAAAATTTTAAAAATGTTTTTCTTAAACAAAAAATTTTTTTATAATGTTATATCAATAAACAATACCAAATGTTTGTATATAATGACAACTAACAGCTCGGAAGATGGCTTTAACCAAAGCCGAAACGTCAGCTGTTAAATATATATTTTTTTAAAGAAAAAATCCTGACTGCATTTTACTTCTAACTTTTATCCCTGATCAAAATTCCATCAGCACCCTTATAATATTTAGAACTTTCATTCTTTACTAATCTTCTTTGACTTTTTTAAGGTCTTTTTCGGCATCCAAGGCCATTTAGAACCTTATTTATTTCAAATGATTTGTAGTCAAATTTTTCTCGACTGGGACGGGAGCTTGGGCGTAACTAGGCAATTTGGCTGAGGGGGGGCATGGGACCAGCCATCCTCCGAGAGGGCCTGAAAGGGCCCATATTGACTCAATTTTTCTTGGGGCGGGGACCCCTCTGGGGGCCACCCCCTCCCCCTCCTCCGGGACTCCCCCTAGGTGGCGAACCCGGGACCCCGGCGCGAGAAGCTAGTGTCTTCTCTTTGAGCCACGGGTCAAATGCTTCTTTGACTTTTAACAAAAATATGGTGTATTCGGAATTTAAGCTCCGTCTTTTAGATCAAATGGAGTGTCTCTGAACTTGTTAAACCAAGATCAGTAAAGTGTGATGACAAGTGCTTAAGCCATATTGAGACGCAGACGGCGTTTTCTCTGTTTCTCTGATTGTGTTAAATGAGAGCAGAGACTCTCAATCTCAACACTCCCTTGCAAAGAGCGAGTCCCAGAAACTACCCTACGTCATCTGCGTCTCAATGTGCATCTAGACTAAACACTATCAGTACTTGAACAACTTAACTGCAATAAAAACTTATAAAAATAAAAATCGGTTTAAATCAGATTCATCTATGATTTTTTATAAAAGATGAAAAGTTCATGAACGTCTTTCCGGCACCCAAAAGAACTGTATTCGTATATCACCTCTTAAAATACATTCATAGCGTTTAAACTTATAAATAATCAAACTTGTTAAAGCAAAAAAAAAAATTTCGCTTTCCCTTTACCTCTATATTCTAAACAAATTTTTTTTTTAAATATATATCAAATAGGAGAGAAAAGACTATTATTATATCTAAATGCTACATTCTTTTTTTTTTTTTTTTTTTGTTATTTAGATGCTTTTTTTCTTATCACCAAACAAATAAAACACTCTTAAATGAATTTATTCGAATTAATGCTGAATGTTCTTATATACTTATTAATTAGCTTCAGAATGAAAATTCTCTTCGAAATATTTGTACATAAAAAAAAAAATAACTAAAAACCCTTAATACTAGACTTAAATAAAAAAAAAAATAAAAAAAAGCATTTGGTTTATTAACTTTGTTAATTCTTATTAAAATAAACTAATCATTTAAATATTAATTTAACTTATAAACGTATATATATATTTAAAATATATATATTTATCAAGATCCACCCCGTGATTTATCTCACTATTTTTTTTTCGATGAGTAAATAATGTATATTTTTTTGTCTAATGGAGATTTTTTTGTTATTAAGCGATGATTTTTTTTATATGTATTATATATATAAATGAATGAATGAATCCAAGCTTAGCTTATGATTTACGAATTGACTATTTTTCATGTATCGGCGAGCCTAGAGTAACATTTATCATTGTAGTATTCACATATTTTGAATCTATATTGTAATCATAATATATAATATATTAATTAGCTTTTTACTAAGATATTTTAAAAGTTAATGAGAAAAGCGATCTGTTAAAAAAAATAGTTGTGTTACTGCGATATTTGTGAATAAAACAACATTTTATAGAGCATTTACGATTTGTGTAAAAACAATTTGAGGTATCTATTCCTTTTTTTATTATTCTGTTCTAAATAATTATTGATGTATAATTAATTACAGGGCCGCAGACAGAGGGGGGCAGGGGGGCTATATCCCCGGGGCCCGGGCCCTTTGCGCTCCAACCTTAAAATACTAAAAAAAAATAATTTTTATGGTTAAAATTTCAATTAATCATTTTCTTGAAATTTTTTTCCTGAAGGGGCCCGGGCCCTTTAAGCTCAAATCTTAAAATTTCAAATAAAAAAAATCATTTTCTTGAAATTTTTTTCTGAAGGGGCCTGGGACCTAAATCTTAAAATATTTCAATAAAAAAAATCATTTTCTTGAAATTTTTTTCCTGAGGGGCCCGGGCCCTTTAAGCTCAAAGCAAGTTTGATAATATTTTTCACGTCTCATTATAGCTAAAAACGCAGATATCAGTGACTGAAGGCCACAATAGCCTTTTACATAGTAAAAAAACTTTGAGGGTGGGGGGTGCTGTATTATTAAGTAGCCCCGGGGCCCGTCAAGTCTGTCTGCGGCCCTGTTTAATTATATTTAATTTTTATCAGATGCTGGGCAACCATCATTTCCATTCCGAATTCCTTCTCCTTGTATAATACTTGAATAGCCGACTTATAGCTAGAAATAAATATTCATTCAATGAAATTAAATTTGAACAGAAACAAAATTGATTTTTTTTTATAAAGACTATATATAAAGAATAAAATAATTAATTAAAAACAGGTATGTTATTAAATTATATTTTAATAATTAATAATTTTTTAATTAGAAATAATTTTTCAACTAATATTGTGTTACATTTTATTACACCAAAGGTAAAAGAAAATTGTGTGCTGTGCTAGCATCACCCCAGATTTTTAAAATAAGTTCGCATGCTCTCACTCCCTTATTCATCCCTCCCCCTCTGTTCCATTTTTTTTTTTTTAACTATCATTCATTGTCTCCCACTCCCCTCCCTCCCCATCATTATTTCTCCTCTTTTCTAATTAGCCAATCAGAGGGGTTGGCGCCATAATTTGCCAATTCCAAAGGGAAGCTGCAATACCTAGCAAGCTCAGTAGTGAGGTGATCTTTAACCTGTGTGAATCTGTGCTTGACTTCGTAAAAAATCCCAAGGCGTCTTCAGTTGATTAGCATCCATCATGGCTTCCAGTCGCTCTGCTCTCTCTCTCCTCTTTATCAACGTTATTACCAAGGTATTTCAATTCAAAATTACTAATTATTGATTTATTATAATCTTTAGTTGATAAATATTTATAATTAATATTAGAATTTAATTTCCAAACATGTGTGTCTAACCTTATATCAATATATTCGACATTCATATCATATGTTATATCTGTGAGCCGAGTCGATTTTTGTCTAAAATGAGGTAAGCGGCCTAAGAGAAACAGGGAGGTATTTTCTTCGTTGTTTATAAGTGGGCAAGTCATGGGCTTGGTTTAAATGTAGTTGAAAGTCAATCTAAATCTTAGGTTTTGTAAACTTAAACACGTTCACGCCGGCATGTACCAGCATGTTCCAACGGTACATGGTAGTTTGGTCCTAAAAGCCGGCGTGTACCACGGATGGTACTTGAGTGATTTTCGTTTCTGGTAACTTGTACAGTGAGGGAAAATATTAGTCCCACCCATGCCTTTTCTAGTTGTGATTATTTCATTGTTTTTAAAATATATATATTTTTTAATAGAAACTTCCATGGTTCAAACCTAGAAAATTTCCAATAAAGATTTTTATTTTCTTTTTTAAAAACAATTAAATAATCACAAGTAGAAAACGCATGGGTGGGACTTAACATTGGCGTTCACTGTACCTACTGAAGTTCATGTTCAAATGTTATATTTGGTCACTAGAACAAGTTAATATTTTTCTTTTCATATTAAATTAAGAATTTCATTTTTATAAAGGTACATTATAAAAAAATTTCATAAAATTTTGTTTTGCTTTTATATATTTTACTTTCTCTTACCTATATATATATAATGTTCTGGAAGGTTTTGTTTCCAAGACCGGATGTATGCCAAGATAAGTTTTCTCGGGTTGTCGCGGATGATGTTGAGATTTACTCGACGTTTCGGCTCTCCTTTTGGAGCCATTTTCAAGAGTATGGGATTAGGGGGAATTGTTGAGGTAGTTTGTTTACAAGGTCGCAGTCTTGCTGGTCTCCAGGTCAATTTGGTGGATGCCTCAGAGGCGTGGTTTGGTGTCTGAGAGCTGGAGGAAGGTTGGGTGTGTCTAATTGTGTTTCTGTTCGGTTTAGGTTGACTAAGGGGCCTCAATCTGCCTACTCCCCAAGTCGAGGTGTTATTATTGGTTTGTTGGTGGACAACGAATTCAAGCCCCTAACACATCCACCCTGTGTGGGATCATTTTTTTTAATATTTATTATTTTTATATGGGGAAAATATCATAACTTGAAAATAAATTAATTTTAGGGGAAATTGATCCCAGTGAATAAAAAAAAATACCTCTAAAAAAATCTTAAAACTTTGGAAATAACTGGTACCGGATACTGGGAGTAAAAGAAAAATTTTCTAGTACTGTTTACTTAATACTTAAGTACTTTTGAAAAGCACTTGCAACAGCTCTGTATAGGCCTATAAAACTACTAAAATACCTTAAACAAATTTTTGATAAAATCACTAGCAAATTTTTAAAAATTTTCTAGTGATTTTTTCAAACATTTTTTAGGTTATTTAGTAGATTATTATACTTATTTGAAGAAAATAAATATTTTTACTCTTTATTTTTATTTTTTTGAAGGGAGGTTGCCCTCCCCTCCCGATTCAAATTCGTTCCGGTGCCCCTGATTCTAAATGAATATTTAACAAGAATAAATGCATTTGAAATTGATAGAAAAAAAAGTTTGAATGTCGAGAAGAGAATAAATTTCAAGAAGTAGCGGGCTCGTCATTTATTGATTGCAATGCGCAGGGCAGTACGCAATGAGAAGGGCCTGTTCGTGGTCCTCTGACAGCCGAGGAATATTAGGTGTGAGGGCAGAGCAGGGCTAAGAGAGCACAAGGGCGGTGCCAGTTAAGAGGAGCTTCGTCATGGTCGACTTGGCAGGCTCTGGTCATGATGGACCCATTGAGCATGGCTTCAGTAATAGCGTGTTTATTATACCTGGTCTTATCATCGGCGGTCTCTCAGGTTAGATGGCTTTATCTCCCTCTTTACAATTATTCCCCTCAAATTTTGTTAAAATTCGGCCTTTTGATAACAAAAATATCGGCCTTTAATTGAATTATATCCTTATGGTCTTTGAGGAGTTCAATTGAATTAAAAAAATACTAGCCTACTTTTGTCAACACAAGGGGATGACAGCATTGCACTAGCAATTCGAAGGTCGCGGGTTCGACCCTATCTGGTGGCATGTATTTTTTTTTTACATATGCTTAGGCTATAAATCATTTATTTATAGATTTTTTATCATAGTTTTAATTATCTTAATTCACAAATCTTTAGAGTAGCTCAGGGGCCCACATATTGTGGGTACGTGGATGGCGACCACGAGCTGCCCGAGCTGGCGACTTATGTTCTTTGTATGTCTGTCTCTTCCATCAACTCGGATGAATATACAGGGATCCCTGTTGGAATTTCAAATAATAGCCTAAAAAATTAAAAATATATAGATTAATCATTAAAGAAATTGAATAAGTTAATTTTTTCTAAATATATTCGTTTTGATTTCTCCGAGGGTTTCGCGAACTGACCCTATCCTTCCCCTTCTCGATAAATCTTTCCATAAAGAATCATGCAAACGCTTACCTTTCTAGTATTTTACTATAATAGAGAAAAATTTTGACTGATTCAGAGAAGGCAGTAAAGTAAATTAAAAAAAAAATTCATTTATTTTGGCCGACGTTTCGGTCGCAAGTCATCCCTTTCACGGGATCAATTATTTTATATTTCCTTGCTGCATTGTTATTCTTTTCTACATTGTCGTCTAATCAGAGGCTTATATAGAATTTTTTTTGTGAGGACCCTGCTCTTTTTTAAATATCCCCCCCTCTCCCCATACAAAAAAATTTTTAAAATACCGAACATCCTGAGCCCCGACGGGCCCGACCCTCTCAAAGAAAATTTTTTGTTTTTAATCCAAATTTTTCCGTTTTACCTTTTTTTTTTTTTAGTCAATTATCACCTCAAATCACTCCATTTTTCACTGTTGCGAATATCGTTTGACCTTTTCACGTCACCCTCCTCCCACATCAAAATTTCCAAGATTCATAGACTCCAAAAAAAAAATCTCCCTCTCTCTTTAAACGAAATTAATGGGGTATCAAAATGATATTTATTTATTATGAGATGTGGCTTGAAGAATAAACTTTGAGCAACACACAATAAGACTGATAATATCGATAGAGAATCCAAACAAAGAGGGACGGAGAGAGAAAACCTCTAATAAAAAAGGAGATAAAATAGAAAATGGGAAGATTAAAGGAGCCAAATGAAACGAGACTTTCCTATAACACGATAACAAAAAAACATTACTTTTGGCAATAATCATTCATTTTAAATAAAATGTACACAAGAACCCATCTGAAATATTATAGAAACCACAAGTGACCCAAACTAAAAGGGACTTCCCTTCCGTTTCGAAAGGGGGAGATATGTTTACTTTCTCTTACCTATATATATATATATATATATATACTGTATGTCAGAGGCTCATGGCCAATCGGATAAGCTGCGGATTGCGAATCTAGAGTGGCCCCACAATTCATGTCAAAAATTCGATCTAGGGATTTTGGTGGAAATATGACAAGTATGAGTTCAATAAAGTGGTTTAACTGTGGTTTATTTATAAAAATTTCAACGTTTCGGCCACTCAACCTTTATAATCTTAGCTGAATTGTACCTGAAGAAGGCCACAGAATGAGTGGCCGAAACGTTGTAATTTTAACAAATAAACCACAGTTAAACCGAAAATCAAATTCTTTTTACAACTTATAACATTATAATTATAACTCTTATAACTGTGAAAGCCTAAACTCCAAAATTCAATAATCCTGGATTGAAGACAAATCTACCTAATGGTAAAAAATTATCCAACTCTCTTTGAGATGTCTTCTCCTGAGGAAGGAAACAGGAACCTACCTCAATATTATTCCTATGAAACTTTCTCTCATTGTTACAACTGAAACTATAGATAGTTTCAGCCAATAATTTATTGGAAATTTTCCAAACGCTCAAGATTTAAATACAAAATATTTCTTTTTCGATATTTTCATTTAATTTGTTATCGCTATAAGTTATTATCAATTGATTATTAAATAACCTTCAGATGTTTGTTCCTGCTTATGGCTTCACTAGCACTTTAAAATGTGCATTAATTAAAGAAAAAACTATTCTTGTAATATTGAAACAAAAATTAAATGAAAAAAACATTTAAATACCCCCAAATCCCTGCCTCTGCCCCCCCCCCCCCCCTTATTTTTTTTATATAAAAAATGTTTTTCCCCCCCCTCCCCAACTTCTCCCCCGGCGAGGGGGGAGGGGAAAAATTTTTTTTGCTTCCGTTCTTAGTAGGAAAAAATAAAGGGGGGTTGGACCGTCCCCCCCTCCCCCCTTTTTTTTCTTTCCCCAATAACATTTAATAATTGAAAATTTTAAATTTTTTGCAAAAGTGACAGGAGGTGGCAGCCAGGAAGAGAGACTCTATTTCAATGAAACTCACAAATTTACAACGTTTCGACTATCATCAGGAATTCGGCTATCATTTGTGAATGTACAATATATTTCATCATATGTTGATGTAGACTTGTTGAAAATTTTGCTATTCGGCCAACCCCAGGACATAGATACGTTAGATAAAACTTTGATTCTTGTCTCTGTCTTTATATAACACCCCTCTGGGCTATAGCGCAGAGGTATAGGTCTCGCCATAGAAGTTAGTGATTTGTTTTGCTTCCCATTACAAGTGATAAAATTTTCTAAATTATATTGAATGCAATCGATCAGGGGCCCACATCTTGTGGGTACGTGGATGGTGACCACTAGCTGCCCGAACTGGGACAGGCAGCCCTTCACTTCTTTTGTATGTCTTTCTCTTCCTTCCTATTTTCAACAGGCGTCAGGCCGTGCGACGTGCCAGCCTGTCCTATTCTTCCGGTCGTAAAAAAGCCTGATAGGGTTGGAGGGAAAAGAGTGAGGACCGCCGACCCCGCATCGCGGGAATGGGGCGGGGGCAGAAGAAGAATAAGATATTGGATACAAATTAATTTAGAAATAATCTAAATCACCTCAGGTGCCGGAAAAGAGTTTAAAAAAATAATTTTGAGCTCCTCATCAATAAATTGAATATAAATATTTTTCTACAACTGCCTGTTAAATCCTCGTCTTATAAGATTCCTATTTATCTTTAGACATTTGTTTATTATTGATTAATAGCCCAAATGTCTTTCTGATAAGAGAATGGAGCGGTGGGTTGATGACAAACAATAACAACGTGTAAGCGGAGGAGGTGAACTTTATCAAATGTTAGGGTGAACGTTGAAATGTATCGAAGGCCGAAGAGCCACGTGGGGCCAACTCATCGACATGAGCAACGTCAGTATTATTTATCAATTGGCTTAAAGCGAGCAGGTCAGGGAGTCTATCTTCTGTCTTAGTTTTATTAGAACACTTCGTCTTGTTCCTCTCTTTTGTGATTCTAACCAGGTGTCTACACCTACACCCACTCTCCTTTCTAATCACTAGGTTCGTATTTTTTTTTCTAATCAGGAATAAATACAGATTATTCAAAGTCACTATCTATTTTGTTAAATTGTAATTAACCGTCTGTTGTATTACGTGGTGTTAACATTTTCTTAAATTAAATATCGATGGCTTCGGATATCATTCATATATTCTTGAGAAGGATGTAGATGAATAAAAATCTGGAGATGATTTTAAGGCCAATTTATTCGGATTTACACCTGATTCTTCCATAGGAGACCAACCCCGAATCTCTAATTTATGCTGGACATTAACCTTATCTGTGGGCCTGGTGCAAAGGGATGCCCACGTTAGGCTGGAGATCCTGAGGTTGGTCTTCTGAGTCACTCGATCCACCAGGAAAAATTTGGGGAATAACATCCCCTAAACTTACTCTAAAAATGAGTAAAACTTCATTTGGTTAGATTTTATTTATCGACATTTGTAGGATCTTTCTTTTCTTTTTTTTTTTTTTTTCAAAATTAGCAGAAATTGTCTATTTCTTCGTTGATTATTTCAAACACTATTCAGTTTTCG
This sequence comes from Euborellia annulipes, assembly GCA_023213315.1. Taxonomy (NCBI): domain Eukaryota; kingdom Metazoa; phylum Arthropoda; class Insecta; order Dermaptera; family Anisolabididae; genus Euborellia; species Euborellia annulipes. The sequence continues at coordinate 35,976 of JAKCPI010025730.1, read as the reverse complement.
AAAAGACGTCAAAATCTTTTTAAAATAGTATAATTTATCATAACATGATAAAAAAATTATAAATTTCAAAATTATTGAAAAAAACTTATTAAGTAAAGGTTGTTGTTGTATTTACTCCAATAGTTGACGCAATATACAATTTTAGTGTAAGAAGTAGCCTATATAGCAAATTTCATGATTTGGCTTCTAGCGTTTTTAAGTAATCGCGCACATAGACATAATTCCAAAAATGTTTTTTTTTTTGACTCAGGGGCGTCTAAAATTTTAAAATCATCTAATTTTTTTACGATTACAATACTTTCTCTTTAAATACTTCTTATACGAGAAAGTAAAAATATTTGTTTTATCCCAGTCCCATTTTCTACTCATATCAAGAATTTTGAAAGAATGTTGATACATAAATATTTAGGCCTAGTGATATAAATTTTATCAGGGCTTGATAGGTGGGGATCACGCTTATCTTTAATCTCGGAATTTGCATGCAAACATTTCAGAAATTAATTAAATAAATAGCCGTATTATGCACTCTACAGATAATACCACATTACCAATGGCCTTCAAAATATTAAATTCTTTTGCTTTAAGATCTTATATAAAAAATAAACTCTCTTAATAATAGATGGTGACTTTTTGAACATTCTGTATTTAAAGACGATATGGTTTGCAAAAAAAGCAACTAGGTCTACTTTTATTTTTAAAATGAAGCCAAAAATGGAATAATGGTGGCAAAAATGGTTGGTGGCCTAATGCTAACATTCCTTTTAAATAATAAATAAAATAATAAGCCAAAAAATGGGCATAACCAGATAACTTAATGGGAAGATATTGTTTGTAGGGTTTTTTTTTAATTTTAATTTATAGTCTTTTCTGATTGCTAATTAAGACTATAAAAATACACCTCTTAGAGCAGGTTGATTAACATCTAGTCAGCTAGCAAACTTATCCGACCCATAGCAAATCATCGATGTAGTACTAACTGTGGTATAAGGAAAGTTTTGTGAAGTTAGCAATTTAATAAATGCAAAATTTTTAAAAATTATTAAAAATTAAAATAATTTTTTATTTTATTTAATAGACCAGGCGCTGGAGGTAGTTGAGTATGCAAAATTTGAGGACCGAATTCTGACAATGGATTTGGGCTAAGAATAGCTCCCAGAATAAGGATCCGGATCTTGCCGGGCCAATTTTTGGTCCAATTTTTTTTTTACCCCCACCCCATAGGAAATCAATGGAGTGCATGCTAAGATGATGTGAAGATTTGCAATTATGGTCAAATTCGAGTACTTAAAACCTCAAACAATGAAAAAACTGTCTTGTCAGCACTGAGGGGATCCTCTAGAGTCCCCTGAGAAGTACTATCTTGCCACCAGTTGTGGTGGTCCCCTCTAACCCCTTCATCTCTTTTCTCTCTCTTTGTTATAAATTTAAATATACGGCTTTAACACCATGCCAAATTGTGGGGAGCGGCAATTATGTTCATAATCCACTAGCTGGTATCCCAATCAATGAAAAATACTATCTTGCCGCCAGCTGCGGTGGTCCTCTCTAACCCCTTTACCTCTTTTCTCTCTCTTTGTTATAAATTTAAATATACGGCCTTAACATCATGCCAAATTGTGGGGACCGGCAATTATGCTCATAATCCACTAGCTGGTACCCCAATCAATGAAAAATACTATCTTGCCGCCAACTGTGGTGGTCCCCTCTAACCCCTTCACCTCTTTTAACACTCTCTGTTATAAATTTAAATATACGGCTTTAACACCATGCCAAATTGTGGGGGCCGGCAATTATGTTCATAATCCACTAGCTGGTATCCCAATCAATGAAAAATACTATCTTGCCGCCAACTGCGGTGGTCCCCTTTAACCCCTTCACGTCTTTTATCTCTCTCTGTTATAAATTTAAATATACGGCCTTAACATCATGCCAAATTGTGGGGACCGGCAATTATGCTCATAATCCACTACCTGGTGCTCCAATCAATGAAAAATACTATCTTGCCACCAGTTGTGGTGGTCCCCTCTAACCTCTTCACCTCTTTTATCTCCCTTTATTATAAATACACTAGGTAGTAGATTATGAGCATAATTGCCGGTCCCCACAATTTGGCATGATGTTAAGGCCGTATATTTAAATTTATAACAAAGAGAGAGAAAAGAGGTAAAGGGGTTAGAGAGGACCACCGCAGCTGGCGGCAAGATAGTATTTTTCATTGATTGGGATACCAGCTAGTGGATTATGAACATAATTGCCGGTCCCCACAATTTGGCATGATGTTAAAGCCGTATATTTAAATTTATAACAAAGAGAGAGAAAGAGGTAAAGGGGTTAGAGGAGGACCACCGCAGCTGGCGGCAAGATAGTATTTTTCATTGGTTGGGATACCAGCTAGTGGATTATGAGCATAATTGCCGGTCCCCACAATTTGGCATGATGTTAAGGCCGTATATTTAAATTTATAACAAAGAGAGAGAAAAGAGGTAAAGGGGTTAGAGAGGACCACCGCAGCTGGCGGCAAGATAGTACTTTTCATTGATTGGGATACCAGGTAGTGGATTATGAACATAATTGCCGGTCCCCACAATTTGGCATGATGTTAAAGCCGTATATTTAAATTTATAACAAAGAGAGAGAAAGAGATGAAGGGGTTAGAGGGGACCACCACAACTGGTGGCAAGATAGTACTTCTCAGGGGACTCTAGAGGATCCCCTCAGTTGCTGACAAGACAGTTTTTTCATTGTTTGAGGTTTTAAGTACTCGAATTTGACCATAATTGCAAATCTTCACATCATCTTAGCATGCACTCCATTGATTTCCTATGGGGTGGGGGTAAAAAAAATTGGACCAAAAATTGGCCCGGCAAGATCCGGATCCTTATTCTGGGAGCTATTCTTAGCCCAAATCCATTGTCAGAATTCGGTCCTCAAATTTTGCATACTCAACTACCTCCAGCGCCCGCTCTATAAGGTCTTTTTCGGCATCGAAGGCTATTTAGATCCTGTCTCTATTTCAATTGGATTAGCTACCATAATCGCATTTATCGCATTAGACGATGCGAACCCTTGCTTAGCCCCTAGCACAAGAGATAGAAACTATCTAATTAAATTTTTTTAAATGTAAGAATAGGTGAAGAATTACATTTTTTCAACATACCTCATCTTGAGGATAGAAATCCTCTGTAGCCTTCACTTCTTTTTGCAAACCATGAGAAGCGTCGTTTTGTATTTTCCCTCCCTAAATTTCATTCTTCCTTTTATTTCATCATCGAAATAGAAAAAAAAATGGACGACGAAGTTACTCAAAATTTGAAAAACTTGATGGAGGAATTAGGCAAAATGACTGACGAAGAGAAAGAGGAACTTCGTGAAGCACTTGCCTCGCGACAGTCAGAATATAGCTCTCTTTTTAGCCAATTTCAAGTAAATCCATATACGCATAACTTCTGGCTCTTTATTTCGATGGCCATACTTATAATCTCCATATTTGGTAAGCAAAATATCTTTCTTATAAACCGAATTTGATTAGAGGAACTTCATGTTTTTCATTTGCCGAAAAATTTACTTACTTCATGTTTTTCATTTGCCGAAAAATCAAAACATCTCAAAATTTTTAGAGAAATTTAAAGTTTTAAGTTACTTTGGTTTGAAAATTATTTATATCATTTTAATTATCTCCTTTTTTCGCCTTCCCTACATCATAATTTTCCCCCTTCCTCTTGTCTAATCAAAATCCTGGGTCCGACACTGAATTTTTTTTTTTTGTTATTTGAACTTGAATTGAAACATTTTTTGATTCCCCCTAAACATAGTATAGGCCTATAAACAAAGAAATTCACCTAAATTCGTGCCTTAATTTTTTTTAAATTTACGGAACTTCTAAAATTTTTACTTTCTCTTACCTATATATATTTAATTTAAGTATTGGATTCATTTAAAAAATTCGATGTCGAGATTTTGATGGAAATACACGTTTTGAGGCTCCCCTGTGTCCTGGATTTTATGTTTTCGCAAATTGATCTGCCTGTGTGTGACGTTTTAAAACATTTAGGAAATGAGCTACGAGGTTGAAATTTTATATTTAAGTTTTGAACCCTCTCAGACAGTTAAAATAAACTTTTGAATAAAATCAGCCAAAAAGTACTAGTACTTTACTGAAGTACTTTTTTGATTTTTTCGAATTGATCTAACGATTTTGATTAAAGTTCATAAATCAATTATTTTTTAGATGATCTTTAAAAAGTTTATGAATAAATTTTTACGTGAAAATTGTTTGAAGTAGCCTACACTTTACTGATGTATTTTTTTTGATTTTTTTTTCAAATTTTTCAAAATTTGCTGGAACGCCATTTTTGTTCTATTTTATAGATAAACAAAAGAATTTGTTTATAATTTTCTCGATTCATTGAGATCTCTAGCAGAGACGTCATTTAGGGGGGGGGGGGCAAGGGGCATTTGCCCCTCCCCGCGCTAGCGCTCTGATTTTTATAAAATTTATATTATTTTAAATAAAATATTACAAAATATATCTACGAGTATATAAACTGTACAAAATTAATTAAATTAAATATCTTTTGGCCAAATTTGAGTATTTATTTGTAAGTAAATTTTAAGAAAAAAAAATGTTTGCCCCCCCCTCCCCCCACGAAAAAGTTGAAATGACTCCACTGATCGTTAGACAAGGATTTAATCGAAAATTTAACTAGGATTCACCAGGCCTAGGTACATTCCTAAGGGATGGAGTCACTGAGGAAATTCTCTAATCAATATTTAATATCCTTTATTAGTTTTATTTGCCTTGCCCAAAGGTCTTCTTCGCCCTCCCTGGAGCTTCTCCCACGCTCCTTTTAATTAATCCTCTCATTATTTAATAATATAGGCTATACACTTTTAATCATTTAAATAGGCAATTAAATCTCAAAATGAACATTTTCGGGGTTCCTTCCTCCTTCATGTATGTGTTGAAACGATCCAAGGGTTCGGTAGAGAGGTTCGATTCCACCCACAAAACACAACTTTTTTGTTAAAAAAAATAAAAACAATTTTTTTTAATGATATTAAATAAAGGAAAGTTGACAAATTCACATCGTTATCAGTAGTCACGTAATTATTAGAAATCTATTTGGAACATAGCAATAAAAAATTTGCATTAGTATAATTAAAATAATTATTTTATAAATTTTATTCAAGGGCGATTAATTTATCTGGACTATTAATAAGCTTACTATCTAATATATAATATTCGAATCGAATCGTATTTTTAGATTAATATTTTTTTGCAAAATATTTTGCATTAAATATTTCAAAGATAATGAAGAAATGATTAAGTGTGATGCGGAAGGAAGCGTCTATTGATTAAACAGACATCTAAGGGTATAAACAAAACGTTTTCGGCCAAATTTCGATTCAAAAGGGGTCCCCCTTGGAACTTTTGAAAAATGTTTTCCAATTCTTATGAAATTTTGTATTTATTTAGGATCCTTTATTGGGTATAAAACCTCCAAATATGAGAAAAATAACCATAGTTTATTTCGAGCAGTCAACATTTAAAATACACACGAGCCTAAAGAAATTTTGAATCATTTGACTTTTTATTTTTAATTTTTTTATTTTACTTATGAAATGCATGTGGTCAAGTTAACTAAGATGCTATAGGAAACTAAATAAATCTCGACACAAAAAATCTGATGTGACAAGCACGGTGAACCAGGGGCGGATTAAAGGGGGGGGGGGCGAGGGGGGCGATCGCCCCCCCCCCCCAGAAGAAATTCACAATGTTATAAAAACTAGTAATCTAAAGAAATTATGATTTCCGGGCTTTAATTACAATTGAATTTGTTACCAATCAATTTAAATAAATAAGGAAAGGGGTCTAAATGCCCATAGATGCCCACAAAGTCCTTAAATAAAAAAAATAAAAAAAAATAAAAAAAAACCGCCCCCCCCCCCCCGACAAAATTGCATTAATCCGCCACTGCGGTGAACAACTTTCTCTTACCGGGTAAGAGAAAGTTGTGTGCTGTGCGCCAGTTTTACCAGATTAAGCTATATAAAAAATTTTTTTACATTGACTATGCTTAACCAATACATTCATTTTAAAAAAATATTTATTTTTTTCATACTTACGGTCTTCTGAGTAATAGCCTTATTAAATATGCACTGTCCTAATTTTGAAAGAAAAAAGGAAAACAAGGATACTACAAGTGTCCGGTTGAGATATTTACTCCAGAAGTTGATACAGATCTACAATTTTAGTATAAGAAAAAATTGATTAATGATTGGCTTATAGGCACTGCACTGCATATTTAACAGCTCTATTACTCAAAAACTGTAATTTTTTAAAATTAATGTATTGGTTAACCAAAGTCAATGTATTAAAATAAATATTTCTTTATATAGATTAAACAACTGAAGACAGCTCAATAATTTGGTCGAAACTTGTTAAAAGGAGTTAATTTATTTAATAGAGGCTGAATTCCATTTTCTGCCTCTTTTTTTTGTTCGCCTTATTGTTAAGGTATCTCGCCCTTTTATCCCCCCCTCCCTTCTTGGACGAAACAGACGGAAATAATAGGGAAACTTCTTTGATTGCTCACAAGAATTAAATTAAAAAATATTTAATGTTTTCTTTTTCTCCCAACCTGAAACCCAACATTTTAAATAATTACTTAATAAAAACTAAAATCAATATTCTTCCTTATTGAAAATTGAATGTAATAAACTCTTAGATGATCTTTGATAAGAAAATTAATCAAGAGTCAATAGCGAGATAAGATTAATAGATCGCCGTTGAAGATGTTCAGTCTTTCACTTTTCGCATTTGCTTACGATGGCAACTGACGAGGAGGTACCCGATGTTGTCGAAAAACTCAAAGGGATTTCGGAAAGATTTCGGCAAGCGGCCTCTGATAATCCTGATGATCCAATGAACGAAATCGCGAGTAAATTCGACACTCTCTTGAAACAGTTTAGTGACCTAGACTCTATCGGCAAAAAGGAGATGGGCATAAACCTGATCAAACAATTTGGTCAGAGGGTGACGGAGGAAAAAGAAGCACGGATGCATTTCTACCAGCTGATTCTTATGTTAGCTTGTTTGGTTGTCATCATCTTTTTCATAGGTAGATTTCATTTATTCTTTTTTTACTTTCTCTTACCTCTATATATGTTAATATATATAGAGAGAAAGTATTGGATTCATGTCAAAAATTCGATGTCGAGATTTTGATGGATATACACGTTTTGAGGTCCCCTGAATCCAAAAAAGTGGTTTTCGCCATCATGGTTTTCGCGACATGGTCTGTCTGTCTGTGTGTGTTCAATTTTAAGCATGAAGGAATTGAGCTAGGAGGTTGAAATTTTATATTTAAGTTAGACACCCCCATGAAGCGTGAAAATAAGCGTTTAATCAAAATCGGCCAAAAAGTACTAGTACTTTACTGATGTATTTTTCCAGTTTTTTTCGATTTTCTCAAAATTCGCTCTAACGATTTTGATTAAAATTCAAAAATCAATTATTTTTTAAATGCTCTTTCAAATGTATATTCTTATTTTGCTCTCCCAATTGTTTGAAGCACACTTTACTCTTGATAGAGAAGATTGGATGGTTGCCATGGTAACAAAAGTGGGTCCCGCAAAATGGTTTGTATGTCTGTGAACAAAATATTTCAAGAATGAAAAGAGCTAGGAGGATGAAATTTTATATTTAAGCTAGATATCCCCGTGTTACATTTTTGTTTATATCTCTCTCAATAGGCCCTTGGATAACGGTGGCAAAATTGGCTGTTGGTAAAAGGAGTAAAAGTTAGAAGAAAACGCAGCCAGAATTTTAATATATAAAAATATATTTTTAAAGAAAAATTCTGGCTGCGTTTTCTTCTATACATGCATTCCATCAACCATAAAATAGGGCTACCCTTATACCAAGGGTGGATACAAGGGGGGGTAAAGGGGGTAATTACCCCCCCCCCTGAGATTAAAAAAAAAATACTTTTTTTTTCGAAAAAAATGTATTTTTAATGTAAAATTTTAAAAATTAATACTTAAAAATTTGATTTGTATTTATATTCTGGCAAACAAGTACAAAATGCGCCTTTAAATTACCGAAATTAAGAAAAAATAGTGTGCTGTGCGACCAGTCACTCCACATTACCCCCCCCCCCCGAGAAACACCTCTGGATCCGCCACTGCCTTATACTAATGTTCAGTTTGATTTATTTAATTTTTTTTTTACAAATATTAATTTAATATTTTCGTATCTTTTTTTCAGTATTCTTCGGTTATAAACTCTACAAAAGTCTGAAGGAAAAGGAGAGAAAACGAGACGAGAAACGAAAATCAAAACAACAAAAGAAGAAAAAATAAAAAAAAAACTACTCAAGTAGAACATTCATTGTATAAATATGTGTCAAATCCAGAAATAAAATATATTTTTGTTAATAATAATGAAATAATAAACTAATGTTTTTTTTTTCGGCTGCAGAGGCCATTTGACTTTTATAAATTTATTTATTATTTATATTATACAGTATCGATGGCTTCCGGCGGGCGTTCAATGGTCTTGTTTTTCGGGGACCACCTATCCCGATTTTCACCATCACTTGGCGTTGCTTAACAAGATTGATCTTGGTGGCTGTTGTTGTTTCTTCTTGCCAGGCCCGCCTTATTAAATAAATAAATAAATAAATATTTAACAATCAAAGGGAAGGTGAAATTTGTGTTGAAATCAGTGAAGACTCTTGAAATCAAAATTGAATATTTTATTAATTATTGCCATGTTTCTTTTCGGTGTCAATAAGACTTCAAAATGACTTTTACCTGACTGCAGGGCTCTTTTCAGCTAAGAAGATTTTCGATTGAGTTTATTTAGTATTATAAAGGTGCAGACTCCCTCCAGTCTTTCTGCATTTCGCTAATCTCGCCAGCTGATAATAAAAAACTCTCATCATCAAATCTAACATTTGAGCGCAAGGATTTTTTACAACAGCAAATCGAAATTGCCTGCCAAATTTTTCTAGTATTAATTTGATTCGTTAATGTTCCTTCGGCGATTTTTCAGTTGAAATTTTTCTCTTCCACTTACTTGAAACCATTTGCTACCTCAAATGTTATAGTATTATACTGTATGTTGAATATTACATAGAAATGTATATTTTCTTTTACAACAGGGCTAGATCAAAAATATTACCCCCTCCCTCTTGCGGATCATTTAACTCTCTCATTTTTCTCTCAAATTAAATTTATCCCATTTAAATTATTATTTTATCTCCTATCTTTTGATCAGGCTCTGTTTATAGATTAATATATAAAAAAAATTATTTTTATATTTATTTTTTAAATGAGTGAATATTTTATTTTTAAAAAATATTCTTGTTTTATTTTTCCCTACCTTAAATTAAGTAAAAATATTTATTTCTTTGTTTCAGTTGATCTGTTAATCTTTAAATTAATTTCACTCATCCAAGCATAAGATTGAAAATTTATATAAAATATATATATTATTTATCTATTAATATTTACCTTTTTTCTCCTTTTATAGCACAAGTTACTGGCGCTGTAACGGAGTCGTCTATCAGTGAGAAGAGAATCTAAATACAGTTTATAAGTGCATCAGCAAAAATCCATATCTCTCTTTATAAATTATATAATATCCCTGGCATCTGGATAGAGGAAATAATTATGAATATTATATTTAGATTCTCTTTTCACTAGAGAAAAATCAATCGAAACCTGTGATCCGAAGAAAAAAAAGGAAAATTACGGTGTATTTTGTCTATTTATATGAACTTTTCAATACTACCTATCATTTATTCTTTATTACAGTACAATGTTATCATTTTCAACTATAAAACCGATTAGACCAGAAAAAAACACTATGGGATTAAAAAATACCATAATACAATATTTTTCGTTCCAACTACCCAACTTATAGTAGATCATCTCTTAAGGTGCGCGTCTCGGGGTGCTAATTTTGGGACTTTCCAGCTGCCACAATTTTGAAGCTATCGACCTCAAATTTTTTTTAAATTAAAGCTATTTAAAATATCTACAACTTATAGAAGCCCTTTTTATGATTTTCGAAAAAAAAAATTTTTTTTAGATTAATCGCATTAAATAAAATATATTTTAAAAAAAGGAGCTCTATAAGTTGTAGATAATTAAATTAGTAATCATTGTGTTAAAGAATAATCAATTTTTTGCCTTTAATTAATTAGCTGGAAAGTCTAGAATTAAATGGAACAAGTTACGTGTTTTCCAATGGGGGAACACTAACGCCATCTGGTGCCGCCTCGAGTCAATCGTGCTTTAACGGTTTTTCGAGACGCGCACTTTTTCACTTTTTCACATGTTCTAGAGATCTGATCTCAACTTGTCATCTCAATATTTTTCTTCTATTTAAGAAATTAACTAAAAATTAATTTAAACACATTAATATTTATATACCTATATATTTAATTGTAAATGTATATGACCAAGACAGATTTGAAAACATTGCCCGCAAGCCCTGCCATCTAGCGACCTGGCACACAATCAGCTTTCTCTCCTCCATTCATGCAATCTGCATGCCATTTTCTCATTCCCTGCATTTGTGAAAACACTTGGTCTGCCGGTTTATTTGTAAACGAAATCTTATGAAATAGTAATTTACTTTTGTGATTACATATTATTTTACTTTAAGAAGGAATATTAAAACCAATAAAACAGGTATGTATTATCACATTCATTATTATCTATTTATATTCTTTGATTTTAAATGTAACAATTGATATAACCTAAAAATTTTCAGTGATTTCAAATGTCATGTCCTAAACGTAAATTGAACGACCAGGATCCAGAATATGAAGATAATTCTGAACATGAGAACAAACGACTTCGCAAATTAGAAGAAAATGGTATATTGTATTTTTATTTAACTTTTATTATACATATAATTAATTTGACAAATATGTTTGCAGCCAAGGTGGAACTATCACAACGAATACTTGGCATTGTACAAAAAGAATTTACAGTGGAATTGGCTAATAAAGAGAAAGAGGTTTTAAAAATTAATGAAAGAATTCAAAAAACGAAAAAAGCCTTGCATTATTTAAGATATGCCATTGTGACGACTTTCTATGATAAAGCTCAATTAAATGTAAGTTATTATTCACATTCCATTAAGTTTTAATTTTAAAAATAACTATACATTTGTCAAAATCAGAGTATACATATAAATAACAACATATTATTTACATATATACATATTACTCAAAATTCTTCTACCCATATTAATTCTTTATTACACTGGCGAACCACGATTTGCTTATATGGGGGGGGGGGGTATGCATTTTTTTGAAGGGACTATATTGCTTGATATTAATAATGATCCTAGAAGGATATTATAAATAAATGTGGGATTGTACAATTTTTCATCTAAATTTTCTAAATAAAGGAAGATTTATTTGTCCATGGACCAAATCTTCCTATAATTAAGAAAGATATTATAATTTAAGGGTTAATAATATTTAAAATCAATGCAAAATGTTTGATATATTTATATAAATTTATATTTTATTAGATAATTTTATTGAGATTTATAAGATATGCATGTTTATATGCTTAATTTACAAAATTTGCTACTTATATCTATGACTTCAAATACTCCAAAGGAAGAAATTACAAACAAAGAATTATATATATCATTTGTAATTCCATGAAGTAATAATGAAAAACATATAAACAAATATTTATTAATTTGGTTAATCTTTACTATAGGACTCCAAGCCACCCAGGGGGCGCTGGCTTACACTTCACCTGTTCACTCTTTTGACATTAGCCGAGAATTCCCTAGTTTTATATTTTTTTTAATCAAAGGAAACCGAACTGCGACCGAAGGACCGAAACAATTAGGTCGGGACCCCTGCAAGTTGTTTAAAAAAAAAGATTATTACCTTAACCTGGCCTCGAAGCCACGCCAGTGCCCCCTGGGTGGCTTGGAGTCCTATAGTAAAGATTAGCCGAAATAAATAAGCGGAAAAGGTAGGTACCGCCTGGAGTTGCACCAGGGATCTCTCGATTTATACTCAGCATGCCCTACCTCTAGACCACAGTATCGCACTCGCTTATTTTGATCTCTAAACTTCTTGTAGACTGAAATTTAGCGATCTATCAAATTTAAATAAACGAGTGGGGTACTTTGGTCCAGATGTAGGGCATGCTGAGTACAAATCGGCAGATCCCTGGGGCAACTGCAACTTTCGGCGGTACCTTTTTTTTTTTTTTATTACAAATTTATTACTGTCATTTAACAATTTCTTTATATTTTTACAGGTTCAATTAGATCCACCTGAACAAACTCGAATTCACCCAGCTGTTAAAAAATTAATCGGTAAATCACCAATAAATGTGTTTACAGCCGCCCCTTCAACAAGAAGCTGTACACTTAAGCCTTCAAAAAATGAGATTAAAGAAAATTATTCTACATTAGAAGATAATAATCTCCCAGGTCCAAGCAATTGCAGTAGTAGTAGTAGTAGTTGCCAAGAGAATAACACAAACGAAACAACATTAACTAAAGTTCCACGATATATTCCACCAAATCCAAAAATACAATTAAAAGAACCTAATTACAGAGCTCCTTCACAAAGGGTCAAGAAAAGGTAATTATTATATTTAAATATATTACATATATTACATATATATATATATATATTATATATATATATATTACATCTATACATCTATACATATATATTTACAGCTTAAACAAATATAGCTATAGTTCACAATGAAGGCTTCGCTTAATTTATTCCATAATCGAACCTATTTTTTTTTTTTTTTTTAGGTTGATAATAGGCAATATTTCCAAATGGTTGGCCGTCGACACAAGAGATGACCATGCGAGTCATAAATGGATGATGTACGTAAGAGGGCCTAAAGAAAATCCAGATGTTTCTGATTTTATAAAAAAAGTTCGTTTCTTTTTACATCCAAGTTACCAGCCTCGGGATATTGTTGAAGTCAGGTAGGTTGGTTTGATCTATTCAATATATAATATAGATAGAGTCTGAGATGTGGAGGAAAGCAGCCAGGAAAGGAAGCCTCTATTAAATAAAATAAACTCTTTTATAATAAGACCATTCGGTATAATACTATACAATGCAAATATCGATTGATAAATATGATGATTCTAAGTCTGAAGCGAAAATTGAAAATGCCCACACACTTCACTTATGTCAACTCTAAACTTTAAAAACTCCTAAACCACTAAATATGGCTCAATAAAATTGGCCGCAACTTCTCTTACCTCTATAGATATGTTAATACATAGAGAGAGAAAGTATTGGTTTCATGTCAAAAATTCGATGTCGAGATTTTGACGGATATACACGTTTTAAGGTCCCTTGAATCCAAAAAAGTGGTTTTCGCGACATGGTCTGTCTGTGTGTATGTATGTACAATTTAAAGCTTGAAGGCTCAAACAGACAGAACGCGAAATTCGCGTCGCTTGGCGTTTTTTCAACGCCGCGAAAGGGCGCGAAATGTTGTATAAGGCAAGACTGTATCATCCCCGTCACACAGGGGGCGAACTTACGCGGCGTAAACGCTCTCTTTCGGGCGACAGCTTTTTCGAGTTGTACAAATTTACAACTCTTTCGCGCGAACAGGCGAAATTATCAAGATGAGTAATGAAATAAAAAAACTTATAGAGTTAAAAACACTTGTTTTTTCGCCTCTAACTAAATAAAAGTAAATAATATTATATTAAAGTTATATTATAGTCTATATTTAATAAGACTGTAATAAATATGTTTTTTGTTGGAAGCCAATCTATGATTAGTAAAAAGTCCGAATCGAGGTAATTGAATAGTATTATCTTATTCTAATTTACAAGCCTCGAAAAATATTTAATCAAAGTTATCATTAATAAAATAAGATTTAAATAAAATCTAATTTTGCAATGATATTCTATTTCTTTCGTAATATAATACTTTATTTATAAAATATTTATAAATTCATTAAATAAAGGTTGTTGAAACATATACACAATACCGGATCGTACGCCCAGATTACGCTTCCTGTGTGACTTAGCAAAAACGCCTTTCGCAGCGAAATGCGCTCGTAGCCTGAGCGTTGCGAATTTCGCGTTCTGTCTGTTTGAGCCTTGAAGGAATTGAGGTAGGGGGTTGAAATTTTATTTAAATAATTTATTTGCCTTTTTTTTTAAAGACACAAAAATTTTGCCGCCCCGCGGAACATTCGCTCTTTTGCGGAACCTAAATTTTCGAACTGCGGGGCCGAGCCTACATTTCGGGGGGGGGGGGGGGGGGGAGCGAGACCCTCTAATATCTGTATAGCCCTATATATGTATATGCATTTGGAAAATTTCGGGGGGGGGGGGCAGCCCCCCTCCCTTATATACGCCCCTGATATATGTCGGCACAAAAATTCTGGAGTGACAAGCACAGTACACAACTTTCTCTTGCCAAAGGGTAAGAGAAAGTTGTGTGTTGTGCGACCAGTCACACCATATTTTTTATAAAGGATTTTAATTTATTTAATTCCTTTCCTGGCTGTTTGTCTTCACATCTCCGGCTAATCGATTATTCACACAGATACTTCATTATCAATATAATTTAGTTATATCTATCACCTGTCAAAAAAGCGTTAGTCTTTTTTTTAAGAAAAATTATTCTAATCTAACTTAAAATTATTGTGATTTAATTTTCGTATATATAAGGCCATTTAGGCCCAATCATTGATTCAAATTTGTGACATTTTTTTATACAATTGTATAAAATACTGTAAATGATAACGCTTGTGTGGAGGTATTTTCAGACCAAATTTATTTCTCTATGTAGTTTCTAAACGCCACCCTTCAGCAAGACTAATGTGGTTTTAATAAATAAAACAATAATAATTATAATTAATTATTATATTATAATAATAATAAATAAAACACTCTCTCTGGTTATTGGCATTTATAAATAAATGTCTTTCTACCCACCAACAGACCAATTTGGACTGACGATTTTATTCTCATATGACGAAACCAGGGAGAGTGTTGATTTATTAAAACCACATTAGTTCCTGATGAAGGGTGACTTTTAGACTCCCAAAACGTCAAATAAATTTGGCTTGAAAATACCTCCAATACAAGCGTGATAATTTATCAATTAACTAACTACACCAGGCTTTCCAAATCTTCATTTTTCATTTAAAATATTGCAGTTTATATATTCAATAATAAATATTTATTAATACTGGCCCGTGATATATATATAATTTCTTACTATAGTCCAAATTAAATGTTTAATCAATTTAATCAATTACAAAACAATCTTTAAGATGTATTTGATTAATTTATAAAGTTAATTAATGTTGCACTTATTTTTGATCAGCAGTGTAGTTATTTGATTCAAATTAGTTATTTATTCATATAATAAGTTTCTCTTAAATAAAATAATACTATTTCAGCTCACCACCCTTTCATTTATCTAGAAGAGGTTGGGGAGAATTTCCTCTGAGGGTTCAATTGCATTTTACTAATCCAAGAAACAAACCAGTTGACGTTATACATCATTTGAAATTAGATCAAACGTACACCGGATTACAAACTCTAGGTTTGTATATCTTATTTCATTAAATTATATAAATAGGGTGACCATAAGTATCATTTTGAACGGGACAGTACCGTTTTATTTTCATATTCCTCGGCCGTACCGTCTTTTTATTAAAAATCTCAATTTTGTCCCATTTTTTACAAACTATAGTTTTTTAGAAAACTGAACCGAGTCTTATTTATTTCTCGTAAGACTTTATGCTTAGGAATACGTAAAATTAATTCCTCCTTTTTGAAATTCGCTAAATTTTTTAATCAGTTCTGTCACTACTGAATAATTGTTTGTAGAATTATTAATTAGTATATATATATAATAAAATTTTTTTATCTTACTTTTTTATGAATATTTATTTGAAGAATTGAGAATTAGAAGGGATTTATGAACCAGTTTTTTGTAAGCCATTATAACATTTATTTATTTTATACATAAATGGCGTACAAAAAAATTGTCCATACACCCCTTCTAATTCTCAACTGTTCATTTTATAACATCATCCCTTTTTTGACATTACAATTATTATTATTATTATCCCGTTTTTGTCACAAGACAATATGGTCAGTCTATATATAAATGAATCTACGTGTATATTTGGACGATATTATGTATAAAGGAGCCAAGCGCCACTATGATCGAAATTGAGATAAGCCCACCATCTTGTAAAGCAGCGGTTCCCAACCCGTGGGCCGCGACCCTCTTGATTGTAACTGGACCTCGGACGTCTAAGGAACGATAAAAATGATATATATTTATATAAAATCATATACATACACTGGGCCTCAGCGTTAAAGTGGGCCGCACATCAAAAAAGGTTGGGAATCACTGTTGTAGAGAAAAAGAAGATCTTCCTCTTTATTTAAATCAAAACATTAATACTCTGTGCACTTTTATTGTATAAAACAAGAAAAAAAGTCATTGCCATTGGGTTTGTTGACAAGTGTGCAAATGAAATGCCCTTTATCTCAGATTTAGGTTAATGGCGCTTTGTTCCTTCATGCATAACGACGTCCATTTAATAAACATGATTAATACATTTTTTTTTATTTCTAGGTGGAGAAACAATCGTGGATGTATGGATTTTTATAAATAAAGATGACGATATTACACTTCCGGAAACAGAAGTTTCAAATAAGAAACAAAATAATGACAAAACACAAGATGATTCAATTTCTGAAATTGGATCCAAAAGTGATGAAGAAGAAGAAGAAGAGGAAGATCCTGAAGAAGAAGAAAGCGATGATAACGATGAGAAGAATAAAGTGATAATAGAAGAAAATAATATTACCATAAACCATGATGAAAATAATTTAGAACCTCAAAATTCCCAAAAAGTAATTGAAAAGGACAAAGAACCACAAACTTTAGAAAAATTTAATAATGTCACAATTAAAATTGAAAAAGAAGAGGTAGAGGAGGAGGAAATAGAAGAGGAAAGTTCAGATGTTGTCATAGATGATGTTGTATTTAATTGGCAGGCTGATGAAACGCCTATAATCAACGAAGAATTTGTTCTGCCGCATTTCCTTCCAGAGGCCCCTCCATTGCAACCACCCATGCCCATTTTGGAAAAGAAACCTGTTCCAGAAAAGACTCAACTTCTTCCTTTAAGCACACAAAATCTAAATGGACAAATAACTGGACAAATAAAAACTTCACTCCACTCAAAACCCGTGAAAGTGATATTACCACCTTCTCCAAGTGTTTTAATAAAAAGTGAATTAGCCTCTAAATTAAGTACTTTGCCAAGTAATAATCCGCCTAATCAAAAGAAACCCATTCTTGTGTACTTTAAAAACGGAACTTTACATAAAGTGAATTGTACACCGGAATCTTCGTTAATTAAAACTAATCTTCAAATGAATACTAAAATTTTAAAACCAAAAATTCTACCTCAAGTTTCTTTATTAAATAAAACCTTAATTAAAAATTCCATAATTAACATTGTTAAACCCTCGGTATTAAATAATAAAATCGATATCAATAAATTAAACATTTCTCCAAAAGGCCAAATTTCATTATTGAACAAGACTTTGGTAGCTGGCCCAAGGCCTGGAGAAAGTCTTCTTAAGTCTTGTGTAAATCGAAGATCGGCTCTTAATTGCAGCAATTCTCCCCAACAAAAGCAAATCATCCAAATACCGCAAGTAGCAACACCGAACCCAACTACATTACGTATGATTCCAACAAAGATAAAACAAGAACCAAATGAAGTTATAAAAAAAGATTTACTTGAAACAAAAGAAGAAACTAAACCGAAAAAAATCAATACCGGCTCACTTCGTTACGAGGAATATTTAAAAAATTATAAGTAAGTTTGTTTTTCCAACTTTAATTTTCTATTCCAACCCATCAGTCTCCAGCCAATGTGGTTTTGGGTAGTGGAACTATTAATTTTTATTACATTACATTTATAGAATAGAATAAGTGAAAGCTATTGAACTTTAAAACTTTTCCGACACTTCATCATACCTGCATTTCTTAAACCTCAATCTTACAGTTAATTGGAAAATAATACATTTGTAATATATGTTCCGGATTCAGAACTATTTACTAATAATTACAATAAATAAATATATATATACTGTATATTCTTCAATTATATGCAGATTAGACTAGTTCTCTATAAGTTCATTATATTATATTTGCTGAAATTTTTATACACCATTCAAATACCTATTCCGGCAAATATTCTCCACTAATAAATAAAGATTAGTTTTTTACTTATTTTTTTTTTAATAAATATTGTTAATTTCCTTCTAATCCAATATGTTCATTTTTTTTATACTTCAAGGGAGCGAGTGAATTCTTGTAAATTCGCCACCATTGGCGAATGCGTTCGATGGTTAATTACCGCTGTGCCTCTTGTTACGCCTAAAGCATCTGATCCTCAATATCGCGCAGTTCATCCGTACGCAGCTTCAAGTTATAAACAATTTCATAATTGGCCTTTAGGAAAACAGAAAGCTTGCGAGGTAAGCAGTTCAATATTTAAAACTAGCCGCTCCGCCCGTCTTTGGCTTCGCCCCCCTAGACCCCCCTCCAGCTGCCTCGGGCCTGCGGCGAACCCTCGCCTTTTCTTAATTATGAGAAACTGGCTTCGCTCCCCTGGACCCCCCTCTAGTTGGCTCGGGCCCGCCTGCAAAGAACCCTCACCTCTTCTTAATTATGAGAAATTGGCTGTCGTCTACAAAGGGCGGCTACGCCCCCTGGACCCTCGCCTTTTCTTAATTATGAAAATAAATTTTTTTTTTTAACACACTTTTTCCCATTCACACATGCACCCAGTCTTTTCGGCAACTTAGGCCATATAAGGCTTTAGACGATAACCGTTATTTTTATTATTTTTATTTTTTTTTTAAACACTCACACCCACACTCACACACATTCATTCACACAGTCTTTTCGGCAACTTAGGTCATTTAAGAATTTGTCGTTAACCGTTATTATTTATAATATCTATTGGGGGTCCAGCCTTCGGCGGGCTTCGCGTTTAGTGAAAAAAATAATCAAATTTTGCACAAAATGTTTATTTACGTAATAAAAGTTTTTGATGACCTTTATTTAGATTTATTTAGAATAGCAAGCAGGATTTACTCCTGAAGAGAAGGCTTATCAATTTTTACTTTCTCTTACCTACTGTATATATGCAATACGTCCATTAAGAAGAATTATTCGGGGATTTTTTGGTTTATATTATTTAAAAAAATTTTCTAAATGAATATATGGGAGGGATTTATTAATCACAGAGCATATACTCACAACAAGGGAGAGAAATCCGTACTATCTGTGTACAAAAATTTATAACCACTTGCCGGGGAACCTTAGAAATATGTTTATGTCACAAGTTTTCAGATTGTAGGTCTCTCGCTGTCCCATAAATAATGCTTATTATACACTAAGGTGGGCCGAAAAAACTCTATTTTTTTATTTCATAATTGCAATAGCGTGAAAAAAATGCGAATTATATGGATAAAAAAAAAGAAAAAATTATTATCAAAATTGGTTGACATCTTCCGGTCGCGCATAGGCCATAAAGTTTGACAAAATAGGAAAAAACTTTATTTTTGCCATTAAATTTTTAATTTTTGAATTCCCACCATAATAAACACAATGTTCTTATTTTCAAAAATAAAAATACTGTAACTGTTACTTAAAAAAAAGTATATTAAAGATATAAAAAAAACTCGTAAAAGTGTAACTTTTTCATTATATATATATTACAACTTCGAAATAAAAAAATGAGATTTTCGGTCCACCCTATGAATTTCTTTGTCAGTGATTAGTGATGCATTTAACGAGTTGCATACACATTTGCATTTCCCAAGGAACAAATAAAATTTTTATTATTCCATAAAATAAGCCCTTGAGTTGCTCCCAAAATCATTCCTGGTTGCGCTTGTGACTTGGATAAACTTATTTTTTTGTTTCTAATATATCAAAATTTTATTTTTAAATCTTTACAAATTTTCTATACAATATTATATGTATAATTTGTCACTTTATTTTTACAGTGGTATCGTGCTTTGCGAATACGCAACGAATTAATTTCTCTTGGCCATCCAGAAGACAAAGTTTGGACCACCCGTGCCATTGTGGTTTGGGCTCGTTATTTTGGTTACACTTTACTTACTCCCGCTACGAAAGGTAATACTAAATTTGTTTCTTATATTAGATACGCGTAACAGCTGTATATAAAGTAGGAAGGACCGCTCTCCTCCCTCCTCAATGCCATAAATCAAAACTAAATTTCATTATGGTATATAGATAGGTGCATGGTAAATGAGAGGCGGTGTTAAGATCGAGACCTCTTTAGTCTATAACTCAGCTTTTTTGGACGTCAGGTAGTTTGAGAGATAAATTTACTCCTGCTCCGCCTTAATATGCGTTTTACAAAATACCTGACTTGTTGGAATGTTTTAAATATTTTTCCCACTGAAAACTCTAAGAAACAGTCAAAAAACCCTATTTATGTTTTTTTCATTTGATATCTACTATAGAAGGAAGACTTTAAGTTTCCGAAATATTTGGATTTACCGTAATTCTTTTACCGTATAAATACAATAAATTATAATTGTAGAAAACAAGTCTATTATCAATACATTTTCTGTATCATAATATGTTTTTTGGGCTCTATTTTTTAAAATTTTATACGTAGAACTAAAATATGTATTTATGTATTTATATTCTCTCCAATCCTTCTGACTTTGGCTTAAAAAACTGTTTTTTATTTATAAACTTTGGCATATGAGTTTAATGTCAATGCCAAAGTAATATTTTTGATAAGATTTTGAGGTTTTATATGACAAAACGAAAAACAAATATTTTCCGAAAAATATCTAAAAATGTATCTTTTGTGAGTCGAGATTCCCAAAAATTCATTGTATCTTTTAATTAGGTACTTTTTTTTAGTATCTTGCCCAACTCTGTATATATATCACGTTTAGAGCCGTGAAGGAAATTCATACAAACCTTGCGGCACCCTATCTTTTGTCGGCTTATTTGAATTTATAAATATTAAATTGTTTTTTAAAAGAAATGTTTAATTAAGTCCGAAAAGAATCGAGATGTTTTGAATACTAATATCTAATTCAAATATATAAATCTCGAAAATATTTAACTGCATGTATCTAATTGTAAATTTGTTCGCAGACTCGTCTCCTGAACCACTCGACTTAGAACTAGACGTCAACACGCACACGGATCCTTTGGACATTCTGGAAACATTAAATTCAATACCTAAAGACTCTAAAGAGTCCAATTTGGAAATTAATATTATCAGCAACACATCGAATGAGGATGTTGATATTATCTCCATAAATGCTCCTAAAGTTAAAGGTAAATTGAGATAGGAAATTAAAAAAAAAAAAAAATTTCGTAACGAGTTTTAATTTTTTTTAAATTTTCCACAGTCAAAGAAGAACCGTTAGACGGACCGCATGAAATTCTTCAATTAGATTCTAATTTAGAAGAGGATTGTTATTATTTACGAGAAACTGCACGTGAATTGGGCTTTCCTCTGCCGCCTGAAGAAGTGGTGCCTGGTGTTGTTTATCCTCTCGCTCAAAGGGTCCTGCTAGCCGTAAGTAATTTACTAATTATTTAAATCATCATTATATTAAATAGAGGTTTGGAGTAGAGAATTTTCCATAAATATAATTTTTTTAAACATTCTTTTAAGCTCGTAACTTTCGATTAACTACTATTATAATTTAAATAAATTTAAAATAATGAATGTTTTTTTACTACTTGTATTAAACAAAGCCCAAAGGCGGAACCGAGCCCCATTTATCTTTATGTGAGATATCTCAATTGAGATTGTTACTTGAATTCTTTGGGGGTAATTACCCCCCCCCCCCACCACCACCCCCATTGTATTCTCTCTTGAAACTTTTTTTTTAACTTGTTTTTCTTTACAGTGAGCGACACAATAAGTCCCCACCTGGGAGCTAGAGCCTTGAGTATATGGCTTAGAAATAAAATCATATGCACCAGATTTTATCTTTTCGGTCATTAAAATTATTTCATGTTTACCATATTCTAAACCATATACTCAAGGCTCTAGCTTCCAGATGGGGACTTAATTGTTGCGCCTACTGTACATTAAGAGGAAAAAGGGGCCCTTGGGCCATAGCTCATTGCCTTTTGTGCTGGGGGTCAAGG
The DNA here is from genome assembly GCA_023213315.1 of Euborellia annulipes. NCBI lineage: Eukaryota > Metazoa > Arthropoda > Insecta > Dermaptera > Anisolabididae > Euborellia > Euborellia annulipes. The sequence goes on along the minus strand of JAKCPI010025730.1, from coordinate 13,717 downwards.
GTTCGCATCTCGTCTCATGCGACAAAAATGTATTTCAATTGGAATGACTATCAATCCAATTGGTAAAGTATATAAAAGTAGGGAAATTGGTAAAAAAAAGGTAATACAGTTTCTAAAGGGGTGTTCTCTTTTTCTTTAACCGCTTATGAGCCGGATCACAGATGTCATTTGAAGAGACGGAGGGGAGCCTGGGGTGCAAGGGCGGATACAAGGGGTGGGGGTAATTGGGATAATTACCCCCCCCCCCTAGATTTAAAAAAAAAATCTTTTTTCGCAAAAAAATTTATTTTTAATGTAAAATTTAAAAATTAATACTTAAAAATTTGATTTGTATTTATATTCTGGCAAACAAGTTCAGAATGCGCCTTTAAATTACCGAAATTAAGAAAAAATAGTGTGCTGTGCGACGAGTCACACCAGATTACCCCCCCCCCCCCCTCCGTGAAACACCTCTGGATCCGCCCTTGCTGGGTTGTAAATAAAATAATTAAAAGACTGATTCCGGTTGATATAAAAAATGTCATATTGAATATGGTTAATTTCTGTAACTATTTTTCTAATTCCTATTTTTTATTATTGTTTTCAGTCGGTTAAATGTTTGATAGAAGATATATTACGAAAATCTTTAAAGAAAGCCTGGGAACGAAATTCAAATAGGTAAGAATAATTTTGTAAAATATAATTCTTTATTTGTCCCACCCTGGTTTTTAAATTATAAAATTACCCTCCGCCAGCCACGAAAGCGTGGAGATCCTGGTTCGACTCCAGGGGGGCGCAATTTTTGCCCAATCAAACACAATCTTCTCCCGCAAAATTATCTTAAACGATATATTGACTGGCTTGTTTACAGTCTATTTGAGCGCTTTTTGAAAAAAATTCCATCTCTTTTCAAACAAAGTTCTACCTAGTATATATATATATAATATAAAATTACCTTTCTTGTGATTATCAAATATATGTTTAAAGAGGATACTCAAGGAGGTATTTGTATCTCTTCGAGAGAAGAAATATTATAAAATTATCTTGTTAAACTTATGGGAAAATAATTAAATTTAAATAAAGTACTGAAAAGTGAAAAATGATTTTACTTACCATTATGTTCTCACAACTTTGTCAATAATCTATTTATTTGATTTTAATTAATTTCTTTTCTTATTTCTAGACCACCTTCATTTATTACGCTTGAAGATACAAGAAATGCTATTATTGAATGTTCGGAATTCGATTACTTCACGCTCTCAAATATTGGAGTACAATTGGCTGAAAATAGTTAAAAATAAAGTAAGTTTTTTCGGGGAGTTTTTATTTTACAAAATCCATCAAATGATCTTAATGTTTTCACTTCCATTTTTAAATATTCGTCAACACTTTACAGGTGGGGATGAGTAAACTAACTTCGGAATTATTTTTCCACTTCCTTTATTAATTTTTTTAAAATGTTTTATAAATTTTTATCTTTGGAATAACGTTTTACCTATTCATTCAGTATTTTAGTCAATTTTTACATTTATATTTATATATATATATAAATAAAACTTATATATTTCTTGTTATACTCATAATATTTTTTTTAAAGATCTGTTTTTTTTTTTTGTTTTAAATTGTACTTTTTAATCTAATGATGGGGATTCGGTTTTAATATTTTTATTTTATTTTAAAATTTTATATTTTATTTAAAAATTTATATATAGCCGATCCTACTAGTAGGAGAAATGATCTTATATTTCTCCAATCAAATTTTTCTCGGTAAATAAATAGCCTCATGAGGCCAAGTCACACAACTGTCAGACTTCATCCGATCACAAAAGAATAATGCAAAATTTTAAGCTTTTATTTTTAAACATCGCTCTTATTCTCTTACCAATTATATGTTTGAGTAGTGATTTTTTTAGTTTTTAGAAAAATTCAATTGCCCAATATTGAATTTTTTTCTATTTATAGGAAGATTGAGATTTCACTCAAACTAGGTTTCACCGGGTATAATAATTAATCAACCTACTTTGGCTGACATCATCTTCCTATCATAATTGGATCATAACTATTTTTTTTTTTTTTTTTTTTTTTTGTTTAAGGACTTTTTTGGTATCTGAGGCCATTTAGACCAGGCCCCATTTTATTCGAAATGATGATTGGTATCCAATTCAATTGAAATAAATTTTTTGCCTGGGACGGGATGTCCCAGAAGTTAATGCGCTACCTCTGAGCCATAGGTCAGGGCTTCAACCATATTTACAAGTATCGAATTTTTTTTTTAAATCAAAAAACGAGGTCGGCCGAGAGAGTAGGAAGAGAATAAATCAATCACCGAAGGCCAGATTTAAACTGTTTTTATTTGAGGGGAGAGGGAGATCGAATTAGTAGAAACCCTGTAACCGGCATAGCTCTCGGTGACCCTCCAAAAGGGAAGAGATCCCAAATGATGATAAATTTCATTATGTATACGCATAGGCGCCGGAACTGGGGGGGGGGGGCAAGGGTACATTGCCTCTCCCCTGGCATCCTATAGGGGGGGGCAGAGGGGGGCAATATGTCTTCTTTTATTTCATTTATTTTAAAAAATGATATATTTTTACTTTTGAAAAATAAAATCTTCTAAATTAAAAAAAATTAAAAGAGTAAGAAATTCATTTTTTTCCAAATTTTTTCCAAAAATTTTTGATAAAATCACTAGCAAATTTTTGAAAATTTTAATTTTATTAAAATTGTGATTTTTTTTAAAAATTTTTAAAGTTTTATAGTAGATTTGTTTTTGTTTTATACTATTTGAACATATTAAATTATTTTAATTTTCAAAAAAAAAATTTTTGCCCCCCCCCCCCCCCTGATTCAAATTCGTTCCGGCGCCCCTGTGTATACGAGTTATTTTGTTAATTTTTTATTGTCCATATCTTAGTAAAATTTATCCAATTTCCCATTCTGTTTATTTATTTTTTATTCTATTTATTTATTTATTTAATCATATTTTTTCCCACCGAATTAATCTATTTTTAATGTTCTCTATATGAGGAAAAGACAGCGTGATATTAGCTATTCCTCAATTATCTCACAATAGTCAGTTAAACGAGAATTTCCTAATAGCAGCTTATACTTTAATGAAACCTCAATAATAAATTTTAGTCGTGTAAATGATGTACGGTTACGATCAATATCTATCAGTGATGCAAAAAAGTGACACTCGCCAAGAAACAAGTAATGAATTTTATTTCAAGAGTTTAGGGAGAGGGATTTGAAGATGAATAACTAAAGTACCTTCCATGGGCGTCCGCAGGGGGGGGGACAACCAGGCACTTGCCCCCCTGGAAAATTAAAATGATACAAAAAAATGTATAAAACAACAAAGAATACAAAGAAACCTTTCTCAGTATACATCCACCTTGCCGCGCTGAGAAAGCTTTAAAGATTTAGAGATGTATAACATTATTAATATTAAAGTACGTTTTTTTTAACTTATCTGGAAGTGACATGCCCCCCTCTGCAAAAAATCCTGCGGACGCCCTTGGTACCTTCTATTTTAAAAAGGACATTGAATGTTATCGATTGTAAAAATTTACTAAGCTTATATTTTAATTCAAATTTGTACAGACAATACATTCCGTACAGTACTTTTAGAGATTTAATTATTTTGAATAATGAATAAATTGGTAAATAACAAGGGCGGCCTCAGGATTTGTTTAAGCGGGGAGCCGACATTTTTGGAGAAGCAGTGGAGCAATCAGAAGGGGAGGATAATGGGGATAATAATGATTAATTATATTTTCGATTAATTTTCGAGCATTATTAAAAAAACTTTTGTATTATTAAAATCATAATATATTTTTTTCTGATTAGGCTGAAGTTTCGCTATAATATATTATTTAACAATGGCGCAATCCTGATTATTAAAATGATATATATCATATATTGGCTAAGAAATATTTGTAAAAACATTAACATTTATTAACTCATACATTTGTAAAAAAAAATCATTTAGACTATATTTGAACTGTGTCTCAATCAAATTTGTATTTAGCTAGCTCTATCTTTGTGGGGATAAGTTAATAAATATTAATTGAATATAAATTTATTTTTAAACCATCATTGGATTAAAAAAATATAAATTAAATTTTTAATTCATGAATTATTTCCATATCCAAATTATTTTAATATCTATTAATTAAAAATTGAGCCTGATATGTAATTTAATTTTTAATAAATAATTCTAAAAATGTAAAAATAAATGTATTTATTTATTCCTCTCTTAAAACTGCTGTGCTGATTGCGGAATAAGAATACGTCAGCTGGTAAAACTCCTCACCAGTCGGGTAAAAGTCCTGACAAAGACCTTTTCCTTATTCCGAGATCTCATCAACCTAGGAGCGAAAGAGCCGGCCCCTGAGAAGGAAGATGTGACTTGACTTGCTGATTGGAATCATCCAAAACACGACTATGTGAGTAATCAAATTCTGCATTTTATACATTTTCATCCTTGACCATCCTAAAATTATTCATGTTCCGATACCATTCAACACCCAAAAATCCGGCGTGCCTGGTCGCATAGCACATAACGTCTCGTAATTGATAGTTATGTTCTATACTTACACCAGATTTTTTGTGTTGACATATATTTAGTTTCCACTAGTGAGGTTCAACATAGAAAAATTTTTATATTTTGAATCCACATTTTTGTATCGAGGGGGCTTCAAAACTTGTATTTCTATCAAGATCTTGACATGAATAAAATATTTTCTCTCTATATTCGAAGTATCGCAAGCATCCTTAAGCCAGATATGTATGTTTGTTTTAATTGTCTGAAACGAGTTACTGGAAACATGTTTGAGGAAAGGGATGATCCGCATCTGGCAGGCTGGCAGGGAGGATTTATTAAAAAAGAAACTATTTTTAAATAATTTTTTTGAAATAATAATTCCTCTGTGCTCACACACACACACACAGACCTTTCTCACTAAGACACATATATATAGATTTACTTTTCTACATGTTTTTATTCTTGTCTGAACAGGTTCAAAGCTGCTTCAAACCTCCTATCCTTTGCCTGTTCGTCAGTATAGGCTGAGTAGCTGCTCCTGTTCGACGTTGTCCATGCGCTCTGATCGGCTTCAATCCCAGGCCTGTCGGCTTCAATCCCAGAAATCTTTCATTTGGTGAGTAACTCCTCAAATTTTTTTCCAATTCTAATTCATTTTCAAATTAAATATATGCTGGTAATATAATCTTCAAATAAAAACATGATAAAATGATTTCATAGCTCAACTTTAACCAATCATAACACCATTGCAGAGAAAACATTTTATTCTTAACAATTTTAAATTATTGTTATTTTATACCAGCGTTTTCCTAACTGTGAGGCGCCTCCCTAGGGAGGTGCGGACTAGTCTAAGGGGAGGCGCGAATATTGGCCACCAAGATCAATTTTCCAAATGATTGCTAGTTTTATAAATAAAATAATAAAATTTAGAAGATTCTGGGACGGACTCGATGTAATATAAATATAAACATATAAATTTATATTTTTTAGTATTAAAAATTTTTGTTTTTGTATTATTTTATTAAATGGGTGGGGGGGGGGGCGTCATACGATTAAATATTTTTAAGGGAGGCGTTGTAACATAAAGTTTGGAAACCACTGCTTTATACAAAGAGATTGTTTTAAATCAGCCGTTGATTTTGAATATTCAGGAGGATGGCTAGTCCCATTGCCCCCCCCCCCCAACGAGGACGGCTGGGGGGTTCCAGCCAAATTTCCTAATTACGCCCATGGTGGTTGCTTGGAGGACAAAATTATGTAAGTAAAGACATTAAAGGGATAAAGGGAAAGGGGATAGGTCAGAGTTAACAGAAAAAACAACATTATATTTTGAATCATATAAAAGATAATTGAAATCCGAATCTAAATGCAAATTACCCTGATTAATCTTAACCAGTAGCGGTTTCGAGGAGGCTCTGTGGCTATAGCCCCCCTCCTCCTCCCCCGCTAAGAGCCTAAACTAACCCTAGATATTTTGGATTCTTACTCAATAACTCATTGTATTTATATAGATTTGAAAAATTTCGGCCCCCCCTCCCCCTCTTATATAAAAGATTACTATTTTGAGCCTCTCATAACCTCCGATTTTTTTCCATTTCAGTTTTTATGCCCCCTGAATATTGACAAATCCAGAAAGCAAATGGTTCAATTGATGCCTATGCACCAGGCGTGACTCGTTGAGGCGCATTTCTCTTTTACGGTACTCAGAAAAAATTTTCCGTTAGAGGGGGGAGGGTTGAGATCTTTTTTTTAAATCTTATTTTTAAAGACTTTCTTTACTTCAAATCCCTATGTGCTCATAAACACACACACACATACCATTCTCACACAGACACATATATATAGATATACCCGGTACTTTTCTATATGGTTTTACTCTTGTTATAACAGATTCAAAGCCGCTGCATCCCTGGATATCCTTTGCGTGTTCGTCGGGCTGAGTAACCTCTCCTATTCGCCGTGGTCCGAGCACTGGTCGGCTTCAATTCCAGAAATCCTTCATTTGGTAAGTCTAAATTTTAGCTAATATGTAGAATATGTTGACTTTTTTTTCTATGATAGAAAACATTTTCAAGATTTTTTCTTTCTCCGTTCATTTTTAAATATCCTGGTATATAAATTCAAGAAGTAAATTATTAAAAACCTGACGATTGATTTTATTTCATTCAAAGCACACAATTTTTTTACAACTCTCCACTTATTCGCATAAAGTTACTTATATTCTAAGCTGAAATGAGCCATAATAATTTCTCTCCATCCCCTGGACCCTATTTTTTGGAACTTATTTGTCATAGGGCCGTAAAATTTTGCAACTTCTTTGCCTATCTTATTTAATTTCATCTATTTTTTTTTTTTTTTTTAATTCCTCTTTTCACACTTGTTGCCTTAGTGGAACAACAGGCTACATGTCGCTACTATTATTTCTTTGGTGTTCTTTCCTTTGATTGATATTTCTGATCTTGTTAGTGTAAGAAAATAAAAAAAGATCTGACAAAGGCTTTGAGAATGTTCATTTCAAATTTCAAGGAAGGAAAAATTGATATGACAGGCCGAAATGAATAAAATTTCTAAATAAGAGGGTTTAACAAATAAAATTTGTTTCTCCTGTTCGTATCAGCTTGACAGCAAAAATAAGAACTGGACATAACCTTTTTGACTTTGAACCTTCATTTAATATTTTTTTAAAATTGCTAAATTTCTATTTGTCCGTGATTGGCAGGATGAAGTAAATTTTCTTTTCTCTCGGGATCACTTTCATTAGTGTTAGGAGATTTCATATTTCCTAAGCAGCTTTAGTTTCTAACGGTATTTGACGTCCCTCCACCACTAAAGAATACACTACACCATCTCTTCGTTTTCCGGTGCTTGTGGCGTAAATACACGCCGGGGCTCCTTCCAGGGTGAAATGGGTCTCGGTGCCTCCGTCTACGAACTCCGCCTAAAAGCGAACGAAATCAGATTAAAAATTGAAAGTTTTGTGAATGCAATTAGAGAAAATACCAAGGAGCCGCAAAACAAAAGATTTATTTTTATTTACTTACTTCGGCGTCAACTTTTTCTCCATTAACCCAAATATCCAACGTTTCTTTTTCTGAAAATAAAAAAAAAATCTATATAGAGAATCTATAATATATAAAATTTGCATTGAGGTGCGCTGCGCGTCTCGGGGTGCTAATTTCGGGACTTTCCAGCGGCCAAAATTTTGAAGCTTTCGACCTCAAATTTGTTTAAAATTAAAGCTATTTAAAATATCTACAACTTATAGACGCCCTTTTTTTGATTTCCGAAAAAATAAATTTTTTTTTTAGATTAATCGCATTAAATAAAAGATATTTTTAAAAAATTCGCTCTATATCTTATTGATAATTAAATTAGTAATCATTGTGTTAAAAAATAATTAATTTTTTGCCCTTAATTAATTAGCTGGAATCTTTCAATGAAATGGAATAAATCCCTTGTATCCCTATGGGAAAAACTAACGCCATCTCTTGCCACTTCGAGTAACTCGGTAGTCAATCGTATTCTAACGGCTTTTCGGGACACGCACCTTAAGTAACAAGCATTAAAAAAATTAAAAAACTACCACTTTTTTCTTCGATAAGACGAGCGATTTTGATAATAAATCTTTTAGAAAGAAAATATTGTACTAATTTAAAAGATCGCGAAATCAATACTAGGTGTACAAAGCTCTCTTAGGCCCCCCCCTCCCTTCCCTTTTTCTTGGCCATATTATATTAATCATAAACTTTGATTATAAAACTGACTTTACCTTATTAAATAAATACAATCAATACACAAGAGGGTTGTTATACAATACATTAAAGAATATTGAAAATTTGTTTTTTAGAAAGTAGTAGATGAAGGAATTATTTATTTAATCAAGAGAATGGAGGGGGGAAACAAAATTTAATTTAAAATCTGGTGTGATTAATGCACAACACACAACTTTCTCTTGCTTTCAGCAATCGCAAGTTGTGTACTCTGCTGTCTCTTCAGATTTTTTTGTGTCGAGATATATTTAGTTTCCCATATCACCTAGTTATCTTGATCATTTGCCTTTCATAAGAAAAAAGTTAAAAAGTCTTTTGATTCAAAATTTCCATAGTCTCTGTGTATTTGAAATGTTGACTGCTTGAAATAAACTAGGGGTATTTTTCAAAATTTTAATCTCATTTTTTTGGATATTTTATACACAATAGAGAATCCTAAATAAATACAAAATTTCATAAGAATTGCAAATTTTTTTTGAGACGTGTAAAAAGTTTCAAAGCGGACCGATCCCCTTTAATCCCCATAGGGATTTAACATTGACTCAACTCCAATTGTGCCATAAGAAAAGCGTGGGACTGCCGCAGGCTGTCGCGGCTAGTAAAATCAATATTCGCCTATGGGACTTGACTGAAGAGTTTTTTGAAAACATTATTTTACTTTTCGTTTTTATATGGTCTTCCCTAAAAAAAAAAACAAACTATTTTTGGGTAGAAATTAAAAAATTTATAAGCCTACATATTTTTTCTGGTGGGAAGGGGAAGAATCAGATAATCATATTTGAAAATTAACCCCCCTCCCCCCAAAAAAAGTCCTACTTGGACAATTATTCTTAATTTGTTCGAAATAGTGGCTATGAGATGTATAGATGGATAAATATGGGCAGGAGTAGCCAATAAATAGACTCTGTAAGCAGCCAATGATTGAATCTGCATACAGAGTCTATTTATTGGATGCTCCTGCCCATATCTATTCAATAATTCTTAAAGTTCTTACCTAAAACTATTCTAAAACGGTGATTCTTGACATGCACAATCCACGTTCGAAGGACTTTGGTCTGTGACTCGGTGAATTGCCGATAACTCTTTCCGTTGACCTCAAGAGAATATCCGTAAGCGAATCCTCCTACGGGCTCAACTCTGATTATGCACCGGGCATTTCCCAAATTGAAGGCTTCATCGCCGACCAGTTTGAACATCCATGGTCTTCTCAAAGTCTCCTGAATGAATGAGAATTATTATTCTAAGAAACTCGAACAACATGCTCTTGCTTACTTTGCCATCAATCCGGATCACTCTTTTTCCTGATGTTGTACCATGTTCGAATTCAATCCGATGCACACGATCCTGTAGTGGGACTTCCCAGAACGCTACCAGATCATCGGAAGGCCCTGTTTGGTTAGGTGTCGGCTCCATGGGCAACCACACCTGCAATTTTAATTAAATTTCAACATAAATCATCTTATTTTAAACTAAATGAAAGAGAAAAGGAATTCAAAAAGAGACTTTTTATCACTTGTGGAGCTTTATCCCGGTTGCTGAACGTAGAAGAATAACTCTGTCCGAAAGCAGTTCAACTTTTCTGATCAAATATTTAGATATAATGCCATTAATATGTAATTAAGGGGATAAAACCCTTCAACTGTTGATAAAAAATTCAGGTTTTTTTATTTTATGCATGAATTCACCTAAGAGTAATCGATATTTTAGAGAAGAAATTTTTTGCGTGGAACATTCAAAAGAGATCTTGGGCCTAGGTCAGGCGGGCGGGCTATGGCCAGTGCCGGATTAAGCAAGGTGGAGGCTCTTAGACAGTCGAAATCTGGGGCGCTGCAAGGGCGGATACAAGGGGGGGGGTAAAGGGGGTAATTACTCCCCCTGAGATTTGAAAAAAATACTTTTTTTCGAAAAAAAATGTATTTTTAATGTAAAATTTTAAAATTAATACTTAAAAACTTGATTTGTATTTATATTCTGGTAAACAAGTACAGAATGAGCATTTAAATTACCGAAATTAAGAAAAAATGTGTACTGTGCGACCAGTCACTCCAGATTACCTCCTCTTCCCCCGAGAAACACCTCTGGATCCGCCACTGGGGCGCTGTCAGCTAATTTTCCACAATATGATTTTATTACACAACAGTTGAAAAATCGAAATTTAGGTATTCATTTTAAAAATTTTCATAAATCTTTTCTTATTTAATAAAACATAGTTTTAAAATATGTTTATAAAGGGAGGGGGGAGTTATATCTTCAAAAATGAGTTCAGTCCCCCCCCCCCTGAAAAATAATTATATTTACTCCCCTACGATGCTTGCCTCTTTTAGGGGTCCCGGGTTAGCAACCGCGGCAAAAATTAATTTCATTTAGTTTCAATCAATTGATTGGCTACCAATCAATAGGGCGGAGTCTAAATGATTTAAAAAATCTGTTGCGGGCCCCCTAAAAAGCGTGGGGCCCATAGGCGATCGCCTACTCCACCTAATGGGTAATCCGGCACTGGCTATGGCAAAAATCAACATAAGATTTCAATAAAAACCTGGAAAAAAAAAAAAACAATTTGAATGGAAATTATATTTGTAACCTCCAGGTAGTTTGCCCAACTATCAAACATTAAATCTCCGTCAGCTTTATTCTATAACTGGAATTTGGGGGCTGTGAGTTTATTCTATAACTTCGACTATCATTTTCTTAGTGCCTCAGCCTGGACATGGCCCCAGGGTATTATGATTTTTTTTAAGGGACTTTGTTTGGCATTAAACTCGATCCTTCGGGAGGAGGAGGAAATTATTCTAGAAAATGGTTTTTAATATTTAAAACAAACGCATCATTTTTTTTAAATTGAAACAACTATAGAGATATTAGGAAATATTTTTTCATTTTCCTGGGTGAGGATTAACCCTTCTCATTCCTCGTTGCGCCACTCACTACCTACGTCACTTTCTCTCCCAAAAACTCGAGTGTTTATTATATATTTCATTACTAGGCCTCAATCAATATCAAAGAAAATATTAAATAATAAAGCAGATTGATTTTCTCTCTAAAAAAAATAAATTAACTTAAACGTTATTTTTTTTTTTTAATATCCATACTTACGACATGAGGTTTGAAAGATAAAATTCTTAATTCCTAAATCAAGATCCCGAAATTTGAATCAAGGGGAGAGGGGAGCGGTGGTAAAATAGTTAAAACAAAAAATAATATAAGTCCGAATAGGAAAAGGGAAAATCTCACGTTAATTAAAATAATATTAGATATTTCAGAAAAATGTTGTATTAAAAAAAAAAAAAGATTGGTTAGAAAATTTTTCACATGCGAAGCCCTCTGGCAAGGTGCACGACCCGCCAAAGGAGCGCTGCGCAAATAGCAGGTTATATCCTAACAAAATTTGTAATTTATTTGTTAAGCCAATTTGCCAAACTATTTTATATTTAGGGTTTTAATTATTTAGGATAATAGCCATCAATATTTAAGAATTTAAATCATTACTCGTTGAATTTTTTTATAAAACAGCTGAAAAAAAAAATCTATCTGTGAAGCCCTTCCAGGTGACATTGCCAATCCCTGATGCAATGGGCCCACATATAAAATTTTTTATTCTACTTCTCTCTAAGTGATAAGCAGGTTAAAAATGTATCTAATGATAATTAACGGTTTTATAATATTTTGATAATAACGGTTTTATTTTTTTAATTGTAATCTCATACACAGGTAGATATATTCTTGGTTAAATAAAAGATGTTGGTTTTAATTTTTCATATATATATATATATACATATATTTATTTATTTCAGAGCATAAGAGGCTAACAAGTCTGCGCAGGGTCACTTGTTTCGGCGAAATAACGCCTTCATCAGAGCCTCATTAACTGGAATATAATTATAAATTTACAATGATGTATCTTAAAAAATAACAGAATAATTAATTATACAATTTACCTCTTCACTAATATCTACCTGTGTATGAGATTACAATCTATAAGACTGGTTCACACTAAAAATATTAATATTATTTTTTTAATTGTGAAAAGCACGCTTTCACGAGGAGGGCGCTCCAGGTGATTGTCACCCCTAAAATAAGTTTTTTTGTGCATTTATATAGACTATATAAAAGTGAATTCGGGCCCCTCCTCCTTCTATCCCGATTTTGAAAGTAGCAGAAAGCAGCTAGTATTTATTTCATTTATTTAATACCCATTAGGCTAACGTTTCGGTCTTGGTCGAGACCATCTTCAGAGCTTATGGGCTGTCAATATGAGATAAATATTATAAACTCATTTATATAATTCATAACCAATAACTTATAATTTCAATATATAAATAAATATAAATCAATATACAGAGGTTTAAAACAATTGAGTATATAACTCAATCGTTTTAAATTGTTTTAATATAATTACTGAGTTTATAATATTTATCTCATATTGACAGCCCATAAGCTCTGAAGATGGTCTCGACCGAGATCGAAACGTTAGCCTAATGGGTCCTGCTACTTTCAACATCTTTTATCCAGCTATAAATCTACTTTTCTCTACCCCGATTTTCGAAATAAAAACACCCCTAGCTCAAATTAAATTGACATTTGGAGCTTCTTCATCAAGAACGGATGTTCGGCCAAAAAAATTTATAAAAACGTTTTTATTTTAATGTGTTTAATTGTGTATTAATAATATACTGTATGTACAAAAATTGTTAATCTAAATGCACTCAGACAAAAATAACGATAATATTTGAAAGTATTATTAAAATGATGATGATGATTGCATCGAGACTGATACTTGTACAAGACAGTTGACCAATAATAACTATCATTAAAATAAAAACAACGTTTTTATAAATTTTTTTGTCCTCGACGAAGAAGCTGCAAATGAATTTGAATGAAAACTCGTCTGAATCGTCAGCAAAGAACACCCCTAGCTCTCTTTCGAGGCTTTGATACCTTCAAAATAAAAATATTTCCCCTGGCTTTTATAATAAAACGGTAAAAATCATGGTCATGGCTTTGATTTTCTTACCCCCAATTAGATTGTTTTGATCATAATGATCGTCGTTAACTAGGTCAAGGCTAATGGCGGTGGAACACCAAAAAAGAGGGTGATTGCTATCAGAAACGAACACCTACCTGTGGCAAATGGAGCAAACTCGCGGCAAGAATGCTTGCAGAGAATGTTGAGGACCTTTTGAAGATCTGTTCGCGACTCTTCCATTTAGGTCGCTAGTTCAGTGTTCATTGAGAACGATCGATAATCTCAGGTAGTTCGTGGCCTGATGGTGACGTAGACGAAGCACATCCCCCTCCCCCTCAACGTCATTTGCATTTCTTATCAGATCTCTTACCCTTTTTGACTTCGACTACGAGGGGATTTCAACCCTCTTTAGTGTAAAATTAATTATTAATTAATTCATTTTGCTTTTTTTTATATACC
>JAKCPI010025728.1:0-47002 GCA_023213315.1 Euborellia annulipes | reverse complement strand
AAGAAGATAAATATTTTTTATTATAATTTTAAAGCCTAGAATCATAAAAGTTTAATTTTTTTTTAAACAATGAAATAATCACTTGTAAAAAAGCAAAGATAATTGATGTGTTTATGAAAATAAACATTCTTGAAAATAATATTTAAGTAAATAAATATTTCTATAACTTTATTAGATAGATAGTTGGTTAAATACTTTAATAAATGAAAGAAAAATAATAAAAATAAACTAGTTTTCATTCATTAAATGGAATGAACAAGTGATTGGAAGTTCTTATTTACTTCAAGACTCCAGTAATAATATTATTTAAAAGAATAGAATGACAAACTAAATTTGACAAGTAGCCTATATATATAAAATTCAATCATAAAGAGATTATAATAGCAGGCCATGTACCAAGCAAAATAGAAATAAACAATTTCCTAAGAGATTTCATCTTAATTATTTACTAACTAGAATGGATACCTAATCAAATACTAACAGAAAAACCCTCAATTTTATACTGAATCAAATAAACTTAGATTTTAGCAGATGAAAAAATGACACACAAAACACTTGCAAATCTGTTTAATTAAACCGAGTTTGAGACTTATGCATTATTATTTAATTGATAACGTAATAGATATGTAAAAGAATATTAATATTTGATAATCGAATCATTTTTAGAATAAATTAAAAAAGAATATAATAATTTTTTTTTAATAGGTTACTAACCTCACTTGTCATTTTTTCATCACATTTAACATTAAAAGTTGATTATTATATTTATTATGTACGTAAAAATAAGTGAAAATAATTAAATATTTTTCAAGGAATTAAATAAATTCTACCTTTAAAAGTTGAAGTGACAGCGAGACAGGCCCAGGTCAGGAAAATCACTTTGAATTCACAACACACACATAAAATAAAACTATAACATATTATTATATAACTAAACGAATAACTATATGAATAACACAAATAAATAAATACTATTTAAACAATAACGAAAAGTTAAAAAGAATACAGAACCGAGTGACAAATAAACGTACCGGCGCGAATTGCTCTAGGCGCTGTGTAGAGAGCGTTGCCAGCGCCACTCACACACACACACAAAGCCACTCTCACACACATTGCACCTGTATGCATCCAGCATAGTTAAAAGTAATTAAACGGGATAACCAAAGGAGTATTTCAGGGGAAAAATTTATAATAAAAATAATTAAATTTATTTTTATTATTTATTATAATATAAATATTTAAAGCCTTTATTTCCACCTAAACATTTCAGCCAGCACCAAGGGCGGATACAAGGGGAGGGGGGTAAAGGGTGTAATTACCCCCCCCCCCCCGAGATTTGAAAAAAAAAATTTTTTCCGCAAAAAATAAATTTTGAACGTACAATTTAAAAAACCAATACTAAAAAATTAGATTTGTATTTATATCCTCACGAAAATACCAGGTTCCGCAAGAGTGCAATTTTCCGCGAACGGCACATGTAAAAGTTTTTTGTTCCGCGGGTAAAAAAATTTAGCCTCTCTAAAAAAAAAGGTAAAATATTTTAACGGACGGGGAAAACTTTTTGGTTCCGCGAACGGCACATGGAAAAATTTTAGGTTCCGCGGGCGAAAAAAATTTTGCCTCTCTAAAAAAAAAGGTAAAATATTTTTACGGGCGGGAAAAAATTTTTGGTTCCGCGAAATCAAAATTTTTGGTTCCGCGAAAAACAAAATTTTTGAGAACAGGCCCCCCCCCCGAAAAAAATTTCTATATACGCCCCTGGTGCTGTGCGACGAGTCACACCAGATTACCCCCCCCCGAGAAACACCTCTGGATCCGCCCCTGGCCAGCACCTTGTTGATTATAATTCAATTTTCGTAATTAATGAAAAAAAAAAAAAAAATTAATTTATAGTAAGAAGGAAATCCAAAAAATTTCTTAGTCCATATGAGGGAAAAATTTTTATTTCTCTCTTCCAAAACTGGCTACATTTATGATAGTATATTAAAAAATCTGATGTGACTGGCGTACAGCACACACCCTTCAGTAAGAGAAAGTTGTGCACCGTGCTGGTCACACCAGATTTTTTGGGTCGAGATATATTTAGTTTCCCATAGCAAATTAGTTTCAAACTTGACCAGTAGCATTTCATAAGTAAAAGTAAAAAAGTCAATTAATACAAAATTTCCATTGGCACTGCGTATTTTAAATGTTGACGGCTTGAAATAAACTTTGGTTATTTTTCAAAATTTTAATCTCATATTTGGGGATTTTATACACAATAACATGGGCGTAGCCAGAGGGCAGAGGGGAATTTACTGAGTAGTTTTTTTTTTAGTACTAAAAGTACTGAGTACCCGATTTCTGATATCTGATTTCAACCTCATTTCCTTCATGCCTTCCTTAAACCATCACACATAGACAGACAGACAGACCTATTTGCAGGAACCATTTTTTGAACTCAGGAAACCTCTCAAAACGTCAAAATCAATCAAAATCTCGACATTGAATTTTTGACAAAATTGCAATACTTGCTCACTAGAAATTACAAATATAAGAGAATGTAAAATCAATTTTGTGACTGAAATTAATGAAATTATTGTATTAAAAAAATGTTCATGATTTTGAAGCCAAATTTATTTTATACTTATTTTTACTAACGTTTCGATCTGTTTTCTAAATCATCTTTATATGGAACAAAGGAACGAATTCATGAACCGTTGAAGATGCTTCGGATAAGCTAGTTGACTATGACTTTCGAGTCTTTACACTTGTAGTTAAACTAATCATATGATTAAATAAGAACCTAGATGGAGGTTATTTAACAAAGAACTAAAGTTCGGTATAAGACTTAACTAAGGGGTGAAATTAGAAACACAATGGTCAAAACCAATGTGAAGGTTTTTTTTTAACCTTACTTGTCTAAACTCAGGACTGGAGTTTTGAGGGTGGCGGTTATGCACTGAATGTGAAAAGGCTCAAAGAAAGGGACGTGGAAATTTAGGCGCATTAAATAGTGACACCAAATGACACGAGCTGGGAATCTTCACAAATATTTTCCCTTCTATAAAAATGTATTACATCAATCAAGCAAACAGAGCTTAAATTTCTAAAGGTATTTTAAAATAGATATTCCAGGAGCAAAAATAATTTTATATTTAAAAAAAAAATAAACATTTTTCCAGATCCTCGCGTGTCTTGCCTTGTTCATTGATTATTTTTCTTTTTCAAATTGAATTTAATATTAATTATTTATCTAAAATTTGATAACCACAAACTTTGAACTAGTTATCCTAATCCTAAGATAAACTTGTAAGTTAATTTGCAAATTTGCGAAATTCTATTTTCAATAATGAAATATTGTTCTAAAATGGATTAATTTTAGGAAAAAAAAAATGATTAAATTTCTTCTATTAGTGAAAATAAATCGAGATGTCAATATTACCCTGAATAATAAAAAAAGGTGTTTGTTCGATAAATTTTTTAAGTTCACACCCGGAACAAAAAAATTTTTGTAATAAATATAAAAAAAAAAAGATTTATACAAAATTTGTAAGTTGTATGTGAAATTGAATGAATACATATGTGAATATTTAAGTACTTAACAGGCTGCTGGATAAAAATAAAATTTTATTTAGCGTAAGTTCAAAAATCTGGTGTGACTGGTCGCACAGAACACAAATTTCTCAACAAATAAACTTTTGACATTTTTTAATTAGTACCGAAAAGCGTAGTTACTTTGCCTATTATTTAAAAAAGATTCAACGCTGTCTATATACAGTAGTTTTATTTTAGATAGAATTGAATATTTTAAAATCAAATAGGCTAGTTTACGGTAGATATAAAAAAAATATTTTCAAACAAAATGATAAACAGAATAATTTTAAGATATCTTTTTACAGTTTTACTTGTTGCAAAAATGTTAATATTTTCCTGCTATCTAGTTTTAGGAAAGTCCCGTGGCATATTTTTTAATACTATTTTGAAATTGTTTATAAAACCTTGAAGTTGAAGCTGCATTTATCAATTCATCATCTAATAACAAGAAACAAATTGTCTAATTTTTTTTTTTTTTTTTTTTTTTCATTATTTAATCACTTAATTGATGCCTTTTGAAGGAACTCGTTTAAAAAAGTGAATCACATCTTTTAATGGTTGGATAAACTTGTCTTTTTAAAATAATAATTAAGAGAAACAATGTCAAAAGAAGGATGGGTGACCCAGTGAAACAAATATATAAAAAGATAGGCTATAATTAACGACGGCTGGCTTTGAAAAATATACAGCCATTTTCTTTAGTGAAAAATAATTTCCAATTAATGAAAGGTGACACTAGTCATGAGATGATAACACTGTCGGCATGAAAAAAGCCCCGATAAAATGTCTTCAAATTCTTAAGTAGAATGCCCTTTTCAGGGGACTCCCCCTACTTATTTCCTCCCCTTTTTGTTAATTTTAGGATCATTAATTAAATTTGGAGGGATGAAAAGGAATATTTTAGCCTAAATAATTTCTTCTGAAAGTCTAAAGAGGTGGAAAGTTCAAAAACATGAACATTTGGATCCAAGGGGTGATGTGAGGGAGGATTTTGTCCCTTAAATTGCTATAAATATAAAAAAAGATGGAAGATTAAATAGCTTTAATTAAAAAAAAAAATTTGAAGTCGATAGCTTCAAAATTATGGCCGCTGGAAACTCCCAAAATTAGCACCCCGAGACGCGCACCTTAATTCATGGCCCTAAAATTAACGAAAATGGGTGGAAATAAGTAGGGGGCTGTCCTCCGAAAACGGTACATGGTGGGGGAAAACGGAGGTCTGATGAACAAGTAAGTGGTCTGGAAACCCGGACTATATAATTATTGTGTAAGAGATAACCAATAATATTAATTTTGAACATGTTTTTGAAAATATTTTTTGGTAATTTTTAAAAAATTAAATCGATTGTCTAAAACTAATAATGCGTTAAGGACGCTCTGTGTATTAGATGAAATATTTGCTGAATAAAGTTTATTTTGGCTGTTCAAACAACGCTGGACTGCCTTAACTACTCATTCTAATGGACAAAGTCTTTTATTTTTTACTTTGTGAAAAAATCTGACAGCGTCAGTTCTATTTTTTTTTTTAAATTCGCCCTCTTTTTTTATATAAATTTCTTAAATTACTTCGTGAAGAAGGAATATAACCGAAAGAAAGATTTCGATGATTTTTAAGACTGGAAATGAAGTGTGGATTATTGAGTGGAAGAGAGAGAGTGAAAAAAAGGATGATGAATAAATGAAATCAACTTTTTATTGATAGAAGAAAAAGCAAACTTATATATTGTACTACTGAAAAGGAATGCAAAAATCTATTTTAAGAAGATAATGATGAAAATAGATGCATTGAAAACAAATCTCTCCTTTTTTTGGCCTAGATATTCCCGTTATGGGGGACCGGAAAAATAAATTAAAAATGAATGCGGGGAAAGCTTTTTTTTTAAAGTCACATTTTTTTCCCATTCACACCATTTGGTATCCAAATGGCTTAAATAAAATCATCGGACTGCCTGGGGTCCGAACCCGCAACACTTGGTATAGAAGGCCAGTCCGCTACCAACTACACCAAGGCCGCGGGAAAAGCTTCCTTTACGGATTAAAACCCCATAGATCAATTATTTTGAGAAGTATAAATAAATTTTAGCAAGTTCATGTATGGAGAATTGAGCCTTGAGTTTAGGCAATTAAGGGCCGGTTGCTTCACTTCTAATTAACTAGCTATCCCTGGGCAACAGTTAGTTCAGTCACTTGGAGTCGGAGCAAGTGCACAGCACTGCAGAATAAGTCGAAACGTTACACAATATTTATATTTTTAATAAATAATTAATACAAAATGTGGTCTATAATTAAAAACTCCCATGATAGCATAATTTCATCATTTTATTTGGGAATGTTTGTAAATAAAGGTCTGACCCTAAAATATTTCCTCATTATATTCAATCAAAAAGAACATTGGGGGAGTTTCGAAGACCCCTCTCTATAAGTCATTCAATCAAATAGCAATAATCGTTATTAACTAGTTTTGAAAATATTTTAAGTATTTATTTAAATGAATAATCAACGGCAATGGCGCAAAACAACGTAATAACGCAAATATTTTCAATATCTTGTTTATTTTTGAAAATTTTCAATGGTCTAGTTTGAATAATGTCAAGTGTTTGTGTCCTGTTTTTGCCTCATGCGAGGAATATCAGAATAAAACTAAAAAGCAAATGGAAAGGGAAGATGTTAAAAAAAATATATATATTTTGTGAATCTTGGGCCGTAAATAAAATGTATGAAGAGCATCTTGTTAGTAGTCATCGTAAAATGGTATAGCGTGCGGTAAAAAATATGGATTGACCAAATGACTCAACTGGCAAAATTACGGGCGTAATTTCAAGTTTTATCTAAAATTCCCCCTGACGATAGAAGAACACGTTTGAAGGGAAAAATATTTAGAAAATAAAAGAGGAATCTAAATTGGAAAATATTTGCTAAAATATATATTCATCTATGCAAGTCTAGTCTTTGTTTAAGTTTGGTGGCCGAAATGTCTGACGAAAAAATAAATTTTTTTTTTTATTGAAGAAATATCTTTATTTAATCCAACCCAAATCACCCAAAGTTCAAACAATAAAAATTAAAGTGCTTAAGGGCCGGTTGCTTCACTTCTAGTCAACTAGCAAACTTATTCGACACATAGTAAATCATCGATGTAGCAAAAAAGTAAGAACACGTTTAATCTTCGAGTTAAAAAAATGAGTTTTTTCATATACTATCTGAGGTCTAAGGAAAGATTTGTGAAATTAGCAACTTTCAAAAGGCATCATTTATAAAAATTAATTAAAATAAATATTAACAATAAAAATAATCAAGGCTTGTGTTTCTAATTTCACCCCTTAGCTAAGCCTTGTACCAAACTTTGGTTCTTAGATAACTAACTATGATATGAGCAGTTATTTAATCATATGATTAGGTTAACTAGACGTGAAATGACTCCAAAGACCAAGGGATAGCTAGTAAATTAGAAGTGAAGCAACTGGCCCTAAGATCTACTGAATTAATTAAGAATGAGATTCATATTGATTGTGTGTCCCGGAAATCGAACCCGAGATCTCCAGTTTGTGTACAAGGTCTCGGAGATCCAGAGTTTAATTTGGGGTTAGTGCATGTTTGGTCTCTCATTTAACTAGGTCCGAGTACAATCGAGACTTTTTGATTATAATATCATTAAATAATTCATATGTCTTAATTTCTTATCTTGAAGTTCAATGTCTATGATCAGGTTATAGGTAAGAAAGCGTGCTATTTATTTTTTAATTAAACTTATTTTATTTGTAAAATTAAAAAAAAACAAAAATAAGGCCACAAATAAAGAAAATAGAAGTTACTTCCTAAATAGCTCGTTTCAGTTCCTTACTCTTTATGAAACGCTCAAATGATCGTCAATGCACTGGCGATTTCATTAAAATTCTAATAAATAAAATTTTTCTTTGAGAGATATACAGGTATATTCTCTAAGCAAAAACGTTAACTTTTAACATCTGAAATCAGCGTTAATTTATTTTAACACCTCCTTATCTCAAATTGCTATTCTGTAAAACAAATAACATTTAGTCAAAAATGTTAAATATTAATGTCATGTCCAGGGTGTTAATATTTTAACGCCGTATTTAATGCAAAATGGCGACCTTAATCAAAAAGTAAGGTTATGATTTTGACTGCTTTGAGATAAAAGCAACATGTTAACATCGTTGTTATAACTTGGTTTAGAAAATAGCATTTTTAACGCTGGTGTGATAGGCCTACTAAAAAAAAATAACAAATCAAGTTAATATGCGCATACGCGAGAGGTTATCGAGGGGGTAAAAACACGAACAATCAGAAAACAGCTAATTTCAAATGGATCGTTAACACCTGGTGTTAAAAAATAAAATGTTCACGTCGCTGTTAAAACTTGGTTTAGCACTTTTTAACCCTGGTGTTATTATTTTTCTTTATAACAGTCAATTTATGATGTTAAGTTTTAACGTCTGTTTTTAGAGATTAGAACTGATAACGTTTTAAAAACATATATAATATAAAAAAATCAATTCATTTTCAGATTTCATCAATACTATTTGATTGTTTAAAAATTGATAATGTTTAATATTTAAGATAAAAATTTTCGATTTTATTTAGTCTTAAATATTAGAATGGAATTGGGGTATACGAGACAAAATAAAATTGAGATAACCCCCCTACTATTCAATTTTAATACAAAAAGGAAACAAGTAAATTAAAGCCGTTGTGGTTTTTTTTAAAAACTACTTAACAAAACTTTGTATTCTCTTCGAAGGCAAAGGGAAACAAGTAATGAAAACATTTCCCATAAAGGGAGTCAGAGTCAAAGGGCAAGAAAGAGGAAGCCATTGCTCCCCTCCCATCGCACAAAATCAGAGTTAACCAACTGCGGATCTAAATAGAGATCATCTCAATTAGTTTTTGGAAAAAAATCCAGCTAATAGGAAGAAACTCTCAACCATAGGCTCTGGATGGAACTTTATTATTAAGAGAAATTAAAAAAAAACTAGGTCATAAGTTTTAAAGACTGGCAGCCAAATTTTTTTCCTTTAAATATTTTATTGGGCCGACGTTTCGATCTCGATAGAGGCCATCTTCAGGGCTAAAAATGTTTAAATATATGTTCAAATACAGTTTTACATAAAGCAAAGGAAAAAGTAAAAATTTTTAACAATAAGATACAATAATAATAAGAAACACACACCTCAATTGTCAAAAATATTTACTTTTTCTAATTCTTTATTTAAAACGGTATATGAACAATTTATTTATATATATATATCTGGTATATATAAAGTTAGCCCTGAAGATGGCCTCTATCGAGACCGAAACGTTGGCCCAATAAAATATTTAAATAAAAAAATTTGGCTGCCAGTCTCTGCTCCTGCAACTCTTCCTTGATACAACTCAACAGTCACAACTACAATGTTAATTTTTTAAATAAATCATTAAAGCCTATGTTTGTAATTTATCCATATTGATAAAAAAAAATGGAAAAATTTAACAAAATAAAAGTAAAATTGGAGTAATCATCAAGGCTTATTAATTTTAATAAATCATTTAAAAAACATTAGCCACCAGACCAGAGAATTGTACAAATATTTCAAATGAGACAATTAACAGTCAGAAACAGTCTTTTTTTGCAACTAAATAGAATATAAGATAAAAAATTTGAGAGATGAGTTTGTGTTTGTTTGGGGATATCGCTCTTCCTGGACTCGAAATGCTACCAGCTAGGTAAGCCCTGGTTCGTGTCCAGAGGGTGTGATGGTGCCCAAACAAACGAACTCATCTCACAAATTTCTTTATATATTTGTTTGAAAACCACCGAATTTATTGATTTCAATGGATTAAGTTTAGTGTTATTTACCGGAAATAACATTATATCATTACTAGCAAAATATTTTCATTATGTTAAGATAATAAATTTTGGGCTAATGTGTTTTGATTGATTACTAAAATTTAAGTACTAGGTGGTTTCATATCTAAGATTTAATCAAATAAAAAAAAAAACAATTCTGGTGGTTCTGACGCAAAAAAATAAAGAATGCAAGTTTAAGGAGAGGACAAAATCCAAATGCTCATTCAGAGCTGATGATTAAACTAATAAGATTAATATTGGTATTTGACACGCTAGTAAAAGGATTTGAACGGCGGCTGTGCTACAAGAGCACCAGGAAAATATTCCAATATTAGACAGAAAAATCAATGTTTTGATATATATTAAGAGAGACGAGAACCAAAAAAAGTTTGCGAACCCCTGTGCTAAGCTTTACATATTGATCATTCATTAAAAGCGAAGAACAGCGATGAATGAATCTTAACTAAGACATAGCATATTGAGACGGGTGTAAAGTGACATTTTTTAGTAGCTGTGTAGTGTCGTGTTACCAATTTGCGCTGGCCTATTAATTCCCATAAGCAGCTACAAAAGAGGGTGTCGCCTCATATGCACAACATATAACAAAGTTCGCTATTGGTTTGAAAGGAAAGATCATAAATCCCACATTTTATTCTTCATCATGAATATCATAAATAAATCTCTTTCATATACTGATTTTTAAATATTTACCTTTCCGTACTAAAGATATAACGTTTCTTATATAAAAAAGAATTAATTTTGAATTTAGGGTGAAATGTTTTAAACATAAATATATATATATGTTTCTTTTCCGTATATGAGTCGTATTCGGAGAGAAAGTACCGTTTTGAAAAAAAAAAAAAAAAAAAAATGTTTTTGAAGCCAATTTTATTTATTATTTTTCAACATAGTTTCTGCCAATGTTCAAACACTTATGGTAGTAGGTGATCAGTTTTTGTATACCATCTGCAAAGCAACTTCCCGTCAGTATCGATAGCCACGATTCCACAGCATTTTTCGTCTCATCGTCAGAACCAAAGCTCTTGTCACCTAGCTGGCGATTCATGTACAGGAACAAGAGGTCGCCAAGTCCGGGCTGAAGGAAATGTGTTGCTCCAAGACAATGCTCGGCCCCATACTGCTGGTGTCACTCAATCGCTTATTCGACAGTTTCATTGGAAGTAATTCGATCACCCGCCGAACAACCCGTACAACCGTCCGACTACCTCTTGTTCCTGCACATGAAGCGCGGGACTAGGTGGCAAGAACTTTGGATCTGACGAGGAGAGGAAAAATGCTTTGGAATCGTGGTTATCGATAGTGGCGGGAAGTTGCTTTGCAGATGGTATACAAAAACTTGTCACAAACTACGACAAGTGATTGAACATTGGCGGAAACTATTTTGGACAAGTGATTGAACTTTATTTTGAAAAATAGTTTGACATGTATTTTCATGGGAAAATAAAATTGGCTTCAAAAACATTTTTTAACTATTTTTTTTTTCAAAACGGTACTTACTTTCTTATTTTTGAATACATTAATGTTTTGGAAGCCAAACGCCGCCCATCAGAACATAAGGATGTCATATACATCGTTTATATTGATATATTCAGTTATAACGTAAAAATGTAATTAAATTTAGACAATACACGTCCAGCAAACTGCCAAGCCATTTCCAGAGGATTTAAATGACATTCTGTGTCCTGATGAAGGGCGGTGTTTAGTCCCCGAAATTTGCCTGAATAAATAACGAATGGAATTATGTTATTTATTCTATTCGTAAGCTAATTACTGGAATAAATCCGTCAAATACCCCTTCTTAGAGTTTCGGTTAGTAGCAGTTATATGATCTCAACCTACCACTTAAAGTTTTTAAAGAATTTCGAAATATTAGAAAAATGACAACAGCAAAATGCAAATTACTAGCACCAAAATTTGAGATAGCCATAACAGCCGTTTATATAAAACAACCTAAATGAAAAATGGCATTTATAAATCAAATAGCAATCTCAAATTGAAATTTGATTAATAATTAATAATATATATAATCAAATGAATGACCTAGTTTTAATATAGAATATATTATTAATTTAAAATAGAAGATGTACGAATGTATACATTTTAATAATCCATTTGGTCGTGATTAAAGGTATATGCTTTTATGAATATAATCATCATTAATTTCAGTGATGTTTTATATATATAGAATTTTTTTAATATCGATGATGATATATATGTATATATATATATATAGATATAGATATATATCAAGTGAGCGTTTTTCAAGTGTCAATGCATTTATGGCTAGACAGTCATAAGAATTAAATGGATAGTGAATATAAGAGAAATAATTTATAAATATAGTTAGATGATTAATAATAGAGAGCTGTTTAATAACGGATTGGATCTAAGTATTAGATGGGAGAGTGAGAGACCAACCCTCTCTCTCTCTCTTTGGAATAACCTGATTAATGTTAATATAATCAATTGAAGAGTGTAACTCACCTCGCCGCTTTCAGCTGCCGGCGAATTCTCAATAATATCGTATATAATAGGCGGCAGACCAACACTTCCCAATAGAGAAAATCCAAAACCACAAGAATCACTTCTCTTTAAAACTACCATTAACTCTTCAGCCATGTTGATCTGACTTCTGCGATCGTTTCGCTATCGAATCGAATCTGGAAAAGTTGCATTTGTTCGCCGCAAGAGTGCTCTACGTGTCCAGGCACATAAAAAACCGCCAAATTTAAGTCAAATTTCTTTTAATATATAGGATTGTTATGTAATGTTTTATTTGTTGGATCACTGAAAAATAATCACCACTGTAAAAGCAAGGTAGTCTTACTTGTTAGAGAAATAACCCTGCTGAACAACCACTAGTGCCATCGATACTGAATTTTTCTCTTACTCTACATTGTGTTTCTTTAGTCTAATGGCTACAGCACCTGAAAAAAAAAAAACAATAATTAAATTAAAATGAAAAATGACTGTTTTTTCTTTACTCAAGCACAGCAAAGGCGGATCCAGAGGGGTTTCTCGGGGGGGGGGGGTAATCTGGTGTGACTGGAGTAACAGCACACAATTTTTTCTTAATTTAATTCCCCAAAAAAATATTTTTTCAAATCTCGGGGGGGGGGGGGGGGCTTACCCCCTTTACTCCCCTTATATCCGCCCTTGCCTTGAAGCTTAGAGTCCTTAACCTCTACCACGAAATATTTTTTGTGAAATTACCCAGAGCCGAACATAATAAGCTTTCGCACATTTTAATGAAAAAAAAAAAAAAAAAAAAAAAAAAAATTAATGAGGGAGTTACTTTCATGTTCAGGTAGAATTTAAAAAAAAATGTGGAACGCTTCACGATTTTGCGTGTCATCCTTGCGCAGGGGCCATGCTAATCTTCTCTGTATCGTTCCAATTTTAGTATATGTACCGCCGAAGCGAGTACATTCACAAATTCAGCAGAAACTCTTTATATATCTAATTCAGTTACAAACAAAATCTAGTTAATTTGTCAAAATTAGTTACATTGTATTATGTAAAAATATCAATTAACCTAGAAAAGTTTTTTACTTAAATTATAAAAAATATTATATTTTATTTGAATTGACAAGTATTTTATAGAAATATTCAAAAATAAATTTATAACATTGATTTTAATTTCAATGATTATGTGAAAATTAGGAATGAATGAAGTGAGTTGAAGAAATAATCGCAAGATAGCAGTGCAATCGAAAGCGAAAGAAAAGTGTTTTATTCATTATATAACATTAATTAAAATATGAAATTAAATTACAGTATTTATATATATATATATAGATTTAATTTTTAATGAATTTCAAAAACTTTTTTGTAAAAAAGTAAAATTATATAAAAAAAAAAATAAGAAATGAAAATATTTCCTGACAAAAATTTAATAAAATATTATTTTCTAACTTGGAATTTCAAAAAATTTAAATTTATTTAATATTTCTATTCCTTTATTTAGTTTTAATTTTCTTATTTTGTCTTGAATATTTTTTTCTTTATATCATGCACTATCAATGCATTGCTATCAATGCAGCTAAATAAGGGATCAAGCGCTTTCCCGCCCAAGCTCCTATTGGTTGAAATTTATCAAAATGGCTTCTTTAATAAATCAATCAAATGGATCGCGTTCTGCTTTAAAATTAATAAAAATAAAAATCAATCATAAATTCAAAATAACTTTGCAAATTAAAATTAAAAAATTAAATATAACATAAATTGAATTTATTTTAGATTTTAAACCTTTCATTTAAATATATTAATATATTTATATTTTAAATTTGCCCAATATAACTGTAAAATTTAAATTTTTTAATCATTTAAGTTAAAAATTATCATTAAATTTGATTATATAAATAAAAAAATGAATTTAGAGATAAATATTTCTTAAAATAACCACTTTTTTTTTATTTTTTAAAATTCAAATTTTCAATTTTAATTTTAAATTTAGATCTAAAAATTTTTATTATATATTAAAAAATATTTTATTTTATTTTTATTTTTCTTTGTTTTAAAATGAATTTATTTAAGAGTTTTTTTTTTTTTAATTTTATTTTATGAAAAATTTTGAATAGACATGGCATCAATGGAAAGGATGATTTGGCAACGCTGCTTCCAACCAGCAAACACAAAGTTGGCTTGCAAATGGAGGTGTTCTATATTTTTCAGATAAGTCAGCACGTTAATAAAATTTCCAAGGATTATTAGTGCGCCAAAGTGTTTAATAAATTTTCATTAAGTGGTATTGAATGTTTTTTAAATTGTTTTTGAAATTAATTTCAAATGATTAAACTTTTTAGAAGCTAATTTGATAGCGTCGTCTTTCCCAGACTACAATTGAGAGCCTCACTTGCTTCACATTCACATATTTGCTTCTTTTTTTAAATTTTAAACACATTTATAATTAATTACCTCAATAAAAAATATAAAACTGTATTTTTAAATTAATTAATTAATCATTTTGAAATAAATTTTTAATTTTTTTTTTTATTTGATATTATAAATATATATATATATATATAGATTGATTTATTTTTGTTATATAAATTTGAATTTGTTGGTGACAGCATTTTTCGTCGGCTGATTTCCCTGCCGAAATGAGCGATAAGGCGGTAACTCCGGCGATTACGGCTACCAAATATATGGTGCAATGGGAGGAACACCCGAGCCACCTGACCTCTCGTCTAGGACAACTTCTCGAACAACAAACTCTCGTCGATGTCACCCTCATGTGCAACACACACACATTACGGGTCCATCGAGCTGTTCTTGCAGCATGCAGTCCTTATTTTGAGGTAAATTCATTTGCTGTTTAAGTCCTAATTCCATAACCATAATCATTCCCATAACTACTAAAATTCTTTTTTTTTAATTCACAAGAGTTAATTTATATATAGATAATTCAATTAATCACATAATTTCACTAATAAAATGATGAAATACTAATCAAATATCATATGTTTCCGTTGTCTGAGTTGTCTGTAAATAGAAAATTTATTAAATTATCCTTAGAATTAACTTCATCGTTATAATATTTTTATATACAAATTTATACATTTTATTCATATTTTAATTTTTGTGTCGATCATATCAAGAGATAACGGTTATATTATTCCTTATTCATCTCCAATCACAACTTTAATAAGAATATTTTTGTTGTTTTGTTATCATATAACATTTCTTCCACTAAATCTCAGGCAAAATCAATAGCGCTGGCAAATAGTCAATAGAAAATGCTATTAACATCGTTATTGAGGTATACTGGTGAATGTCCACGAAATTGGTGCCCGAAAATAAAACATGTGCAATTTATAATTTGTTAAAATTTTACCTAAACCAAATAATTTATAATTTTTTGTTTCCTATTACCTAACTGAAAGTTTAATATTTTTCTTAAGATCTTTCATTTAAAAAAAAAAATTGTATTTTAAATCCTAAATTTGTCATTAAGAAAAATATTACTTTTAATTTTATTCTTTATCTTCTATTACACAACTTCTGTAAATATTTCAAAGTCCTATTAGTATAAGACCAATTCCAAAAACAATGTTTTTTGGCTCTTGGTACAGTGAGCGCCACAATTAAGTCCCCACCTGATAGCTAAAGCCTTAAGTATATGGTGTATAGTGAAATAATTTTAATCACCGAAAAGGTAAAACGTAAAATCTGGTATAGATGATTTTATTTTACCTTTTCAAATTTGAAATTTTTTCATTTACCATAATACTTAAGGCTCTATTCACACGGGGATACTCAAATCTCCGAGCAACTAGGATACTGGGTAGCGAAGCGACTCGACATGTGTAATCCAATGGCGCCATTCACACGGGGAAACTCCAGTCGCCGATACTCGGCGACTGCGCGACTCAGTTGCCAAGAGACTGGACATGCAGGTCTCCAAGCTACTCAGTCGCCTGGTTTCCTCGATACTTTCCAAAAAAAATGCGCGAAAAAGAAACAAATCTGAAGCTAGTGGAGGAAATTGAAAAATTTTGATTGAGTGGGAAGAGAGGGTAAATGTTTTACATAAAAAAAAATTTTAGAATTTTAAAATTTTAATGTTTAGCAAAAATAAAGATAAAAAATTGAGAAATAACCCAAAATATTTATTTGTTTAAAATTATTTATTAATTGTAAACAAATAATCGAGTGTTTTATTTTATTTATTTATTTTTTTTTTATAGCAAAGTTTTTTTTTTTTTAATTTAAGGTCTTGGAGGCCATATTTATTCAAATTGAAAAAAGCAAGTTAACCAAATACAAACTATACAAAATTTTATTAACAATACCAGAGTAATTATTAAGAATAACTTTTTGTCCCTTCAAATATTGATGTTTAAAATTTGGAGGGAACTGAGTATGTTGATAGGATACTCGCGATTTAAGTAGCGGCCGTGTGAATATGACAGGCAACTACAGTCTCGAAGCTACCAGTCTCGAGTCTACTAGTCGACAAGTATCCGAGATTTGAGTATCCCCGTGTGAATAGAGCCTAAGGCTCTAGCTATCAGGTGGAGACTTAATTGTGGCTTTTATATATATATATTTTAACTAGCTAGATATAGCTAAGCTAGCTTTGTTTGAAAAAGATGGATTTTTTTTATTTATTTTTTAAAATTATTATATATTCTTTCCGCTTTAGAGAGCTTACAAAATTATACATATTTGAAATAATTGAATACTTATGGGACTCGACGGGCGATTATTATATATAATTTTGATGGGACTGATGTAGTGTCTGTATAATTGATAAGTATGAGCAGGATGGCAGACAAAAAATTTTAAATTAATCTTTATCCAATTTTTTTATTTCATTCGCCGACGTTTCGGACGCAAATCGCGTCCTTCCTCCGGACAATTGATAGTATAATACAGATAAGAAATTTTTAAATAATATAAAATCACACTTCAAGAATGTGTAATGCATATATTTGATGGCATTCAACGACGCCTCTTATATTAAATGTCGGCGATTGAAATAAAACAAGTTGGATAAATTATTTTTTTTTTTTATTAATGGCCTATGGTCCCACCATTTAATTCATCTTTGTTGAATTACAATACTAGAGCATACAGAATATAACTACTTAAATAGTAAATAGAAAATAAATAAATAACAATAATAATAACACTTAATCTAAAGTTGTTGGTTGGCCTATAGCCTTTATAAAATTATACTTGGATAATTTTCCTCCGCAAGTGAAAGAATGAATATTTTCAACATTAACAGGGAAAGGTATAGGATTTAGTAGTTCTTGGTAAAAAGCGTCCGTTTCTTTTTCTAGGAGGGAACATCTAAGAAAATATGTGAAACGTCTCTTACGGACGAACTGTAAATTGGCTAAAGATTAACTTAAAATTTTGTGGCTGCCATCCTGCTCATATTAATATTGTTGTATATTATCATTATTTTGGTTTAAATCAGATTCTAGCTACTCGATAAAATTGTTTTAAGCTATTTATAAATGATAATTGGATCATAGTATATATATATATTGTTTATTTTTATTCGTACAGAACATCCTTGTACTTTTTTGTAAACGGCAGTGGCATCTCAGAAGCTTCCAAATTTTGATAGGCACATATTCCCTCTCTCGGGACATGCAGTACATACATATTTGCACTATATACTATATTCCTAAAAGAAAATCTCAGAAAATGGCACACTCAAAAGTTACATCATCATATTGGTTAATAGTGAAACTTTAATTTTTATTTTAGATGTTTTTTAGGCTTTTTAAATGACTCTCCTTAATATTAATCGAACATAAAAAATCGTGATAATCTCAAAAACTATTAAGTTATAGAAAATATGTGTAAGAATAAAATCTGTTTAAAATAATCTGCATTAAGTAAAGGTTTATTTTTGTCATAAATATCTGATGGATATCTGTTACAAATCTCGAGATTTTGATATAATCCTTTTCAATGTGTGTTTTCTCATACATCCAATTAATTACCAATTAATTTAAAAAAAAAATTTATTTATTTTTGAAATCTGTTTAAAAGCAAGGAATTTCTCTTGTAAAATAACATCACGCAAGTAAAGGCCATTTTCCGCTTCACATAGTCGAGTTCTTTCTAATGCATTTTCCATTTCACCTCAACATAAAGCTTGAATTTCATTTTATCTTTCATCAACGACCCATTGCCGGTTTATCTAAGTAAACAACTTTCAAAATTCTTGAAATTATGTCCTCGCCAAATTGTTTATTAAAAGTTGATAAAAATATTAAGTAGTAATAGTAATAGCTAACAATCTAACAAATGAACAAATTCTAAACTTTGAAAAAATTTTTAGAGTGATAAAAAATCAGCTTGTCTTTAAGTAATTACTGTGATTATATATTTTTATAATGATAAGAAAATTTAAAAAAAGCAAAATTATTATATTTATTTTGTATACAAAATTTTTCCTTTCTCTATAATCTTTTGGTTTCAACTCTGGAGGGCTGGGTGAGTATGGAATATTGAGAAAAATGCAGTTTTTAAAACCATTTGATGGTGAACTTATTTTTTTTTTCTTTTTTTAAACACTCACACTTTTTTTCCCATTCATACAGTCTTCTCGGCAACTCAGGCCATATAAGACTTAACGATAATATCTATTGGAGGTCCAGGCATTTTTATTTAAGCCATTTGATATCCAAATGGCTTAAATAAAATCATCGGACTGCCTGGGATCCGAACCCGAACAACGATAATGTAAATTTTTTTTTTTTTTTTTTTTTTTTGAAATGGTGCATAAGGTCTGAAGACCTATAATGACCAGTGGTCCCAGGAAGAATATATATATAAAAAAAAAAAAAAAGCATAAAGGGGAACTCATCTGCGGGAATTGAGAAGATGCCTGTTGATATTAGACTTGAAAGTCTGAAGAATGTAGGTTTTGGGGAAGATAGGCGCAGGGAGTTTGTTTCAATCACGGGAGGTCATGGGGACAAAGGAAGACTGGAATTTAGTCGTGAGCAAATGAAGACTAGTGAAAAATAAACAAATCGTACACATTCCTAGCAAAATGGGAATCAACTATTAAACGTTCAATGATAATCGTTAAACGATAGTCGTGAGAGTCGCACTGAGGAAATCCTACCTTTAGGATTTATCAGAGTCTCACTCGCACTGAAGTGATCGAGCACCCTACAGAATTTTTTTTAATAGCGTAATCAGCACCTTCATTTAAAAGATCAGAAAAAAACACTTAATTTAAAAAAAAAAAACCTCAAGAAAAATCAATTACTGCAAATCGGAACTCGCATCCATATCCCTATCTATTTCTTCTTGAATTTTTAATTATGACGCCCTGTCTAGTGTTTTTCCCGGTTTAAGTGTTCTGAACATAATATGCCTTAACGAATTCAATGAGTTAATGTATATAATGAAGATAAATAAAAAAATCTGATGATACTGGTCGCACAGCACACTACTTTCTCTTACTTTCAATAATCGAAAGTTGTGTTCTGTTCTTGCCACACCAGATTTTTTATGGTGGGGGGGGGCCTGGCAAGGAGAAAGAAGAACAGCCACTAAGAGCAATTTTCAACATCTGAATGAGTGGTCCAGATGAAGAAGGCTGTTGAACCGCCGATTAATGAGGTTTTCGCTCATAAATATTCAAAATGGTATCCGAAAGCTTTACTTTTTTACTTTTTAACTTATTCTTTGAGAGACCAACTGTTGAAATGATATCCCCCACAATTTTGATCTCCTTATAAAATACTCGCCTCTCTCTGTGGTGAAATGCACCGAAGGGGCAATTGAAATTGTTAAAATCAATACAACTCTCACCATACTTCTCATAATACAATAGAGCAAAAGAAATTTAATGGAATAACTTCTTTTTCTGAGTATTCTATTCAATAAATTCAATTCGGTTAGTGCTTTCATTAACAATCAACCCCAAATCTCACCTGGCAAGCTCAGTGATTCGATTTTTGCTCATTGTTTTTTAAATATATATATACATAAAGCCTCCTTTGTGTATTGGAGTAGCGTTCGTTTGAATTTTTTTGACCCTCAATGAGGGGGTGGGAAGAGAAATATTCTCCAAGCCCCTTCTCAAACAAAATAAAAAATATATATACAAGATATTTAGTTATATCGTAATAAATAAGCTTGATATTTTTGTTAAAATGACTTGGAATAATTTACCAATTTATAAATAAAACATTTTTATTTATGCTTGTTGTTAAAATCGTTCCATTTTTTTTTTTTTTTTTTTTACTTTGTTATTATTCAAACATTCATATCTAATTTATTCTCACTTGTAAGAAACTCTTCTTTAACTCATTTGAGGTCACGACCGTCCGTCTGACCAGTCGTTAATGGATTTTAATGAATGAATTACCTTAATATAAAGAATCTTGACTATCCAAGGATTGATTAATACATTTATAGCTTCTTTTCTATCTAGGCTCAAGTGACTATACTAAATGGGATTTATTCATTAAATAAGGAAATTTATGCGGCAGAGTTGTTTATTTATTTATATTATTCTTTCTCCTAGGCGTAAGAATTAGATTACGGGAGGTGTTTTCGCACAATAAACAGAATAAATGTATCTCGGGTCGCCATCTATGCTTGAATTTAATTAATACATAAGAACACCTATTAATTATTTGTTTTATCATATAATGTTTGAAGTAGTTGACAAATTTCCATTTGATGACAAAATGAATGAAGTGTCGGCTTTAGTGAGTCAGGGTGCGAGTTCCAGAACTCAGAGAGTTGTCGGTGAATGAATTGTTAAATTCTTCGCAGGTCATTATTCTCTTTCTCTTATACCATATATTCATCAGTAATTGTTATTTAATTTAATTTAGAGAGAAAGAAAAAAAATTGTAATATATTTGATAAATCTTTTCAAATTTGTTGTGGGCATTATAATAGCTACTAACAGAACTAGTCAATTCCAATCTTCCTTTGTCCCCATGACCTCCCTTGATTGGAACATGCTCCCTGCTTCTATCTTCCCCAAAACCTACAATCTTCAGACTTCTAATCTCAACAGGCATCTTCTCAGTTCCCGCAGTTGAGTTCCCCTTTTATGCTCCTCCTTTATTTATTTTTTTTTTTAACTATATTCCTTCTGGTTGCATGTGACCATTGGTCATTATAGGTCTTTGGACCTTATGCGCCCATTCCAAAAAAAATAGGATGTATGATGTGAAAACAACAAAAGTGATTTTTATAAAAGTTTTTATTGCTGTCTTTTGACGATCTATTTCATCTAGTTTGACATCCTCAGCCAAATATATATTATCCCAATTTTAAATTTATAAATGATAAATTAATTTCTTATCTTTCATAATATTCACATAGACTTAAATATATATTGTAACTATCACAATTCTTTAAAAAACTTCTGTTTTGTTAATAGATTTAAACTATGATTTGATTTAAGCTCATTATTATTTTGAGCAAAGAGATTAAAATGGGAAGTGATACCGACACGTGGTTTTAGATGAGCTCCAATGAGTTTATTCATGTAGTTATTTTGTTTATTTTTCAAATACATATGAAAATTTTTAATTGGAAGTAGAATTCCAATAGTTTTCCATCTTATAAAATTATGTATGTGTTAAGATTTCCATCTTCCAATAAAAATTTTTTAAAAATAAACAAAGAAATAATTACATGAGTGAATTCATTGAGACCCACTTAATAGCGGTGATAACTGTAGGCCTACATTAGGTGTATTTCTATCAGTTAATACTGACTTACGTGCTGTAAGTTACATATTAAAACCACGTGCCGAGTTCGCTTCTCATTCTGATCTCCCATATTTATCATGTTTTCGCAAAATAATTAAAAATCGTAATTACCAATTTCACAAATTATCACGGTTTTAACAAATTTATGTTCCTTAAACAAATGGCAAAGAGCCCAATTCGAGAGATGTCTCCAACTTGGGTTACCGGTGGCGGAGGAAGGAGTCAGTCCTGACTATATATTGAATGGGAAAGATACCTCCAACCGACGTAATCTTGGAGATACCGGATGTATCAATACTATATATATATGCGAAGATAAGTGTTTTCTTGGGTTAAGTCGGGTTGGTTGTTGAGATTTATTCGACGTTTCAATCCACCACCGCCTCAAAATATCGAATAAATCTCAACAACCAACGCGACTTGAACAGCGAAAACACTTGGCTTCGCATACACCCTACCGGAAACCTTCCAGAACATATATTTAAGTCTATGTGTTTATGAAAAATAAGCATAATTTATCATTTTTACTGCTTGCAGCTTCTTCGTCAATGTTTTCACAGGTTGTCGGGAGAAAATTAATAAAAGACAACATTTATTTGACTTTTATTAATTTTTCATAGACCACCTGTGAAAACATTGATGAAAAAGCTTGAAAAAATTAAAAATTCACGTCTAATAATAATAATTTGCAAAATCTAATATTATAATTAGAGCCCGGATGTTAGTGCACAATCAAACCTTAAAATATGCATGCATTAATGCACTATAAAATGACCAAATATCCACAATTAAGGGGAAAACACGTCAAAATATGCTCTATCACAAATCGAGTCGCATTTTATATTATTGATCTATTTTTATTTTTTTTTTGGCCCCCCCCCCGGCCCCGGCTATAACACTAAAAAACAACCAATTTCTCTAAATTTTCTTGAACGCAGAAAATGATCACAAAAATATTCAAAACATTTAAATGTTATAATATGCATGAAAAATAAGGTTGTTTTGGTTAAAAATTGGCAAAACATGTTTTGTGTATGGAATTTGTAAAAATAAAAGACAAAATATGCACATATGCTCGAAACAAAGAGGGTTATCGAATACTCATGAAATGGATAATTGCAAAGTTTCAGGAACATATTCAGCTTCTTTACAAACATGCATTTTGCATGACTTGAGTCAAACTAGACGAAATCGACCATCAAAAGGCCACAATAAAACATTTTTTACTTCTGTTGTTTTTTCTAATATTAAATAATTATTAAAATAACTTAATTTCTTTTATTTTTTTTTCCCAGACGATTCTTCAACGGCAATTGGGCGTTCACCCTTTGATTGTTCTTAAAGATATGCAATTCAATGTTCTCAAATCTTTGATTGAGTTTATGTATTGTGGCGAGACAAGCGTAACAGAAGAGAATCTTGGACCTTTACTTCAAGCCGCCAAATTCTTTCAAGTAATTCTATTTTAACTTTTTTTTTTAAATGATACATTTTCTGCCCAGATAATATGATTACATCCTGGGGCTTTTAAAATAAACTTAATTATTCTAGAATTTATTAGGCTTTCACCTTTAAAAATAAAAATTTACTTTCATTTCCACTTATCTTTATAATAGAATAATAATATTTTATTGATCTCAACTCGAATGAAGCCCTGCTACTTTATGACCACTGTAAATTTCAAATGCCATATATATATGTTGTGGAGTCAGAATATAGAGAAAAAGAGATCGAAAATTTGAAAATTAGATTTATCAAAATTTTAATTTAAAATGAAATTCGAAGAATAATAATAATATTTCTCTCAGCGTGTAAGAATTCCAAATTCAAATGTGAATAGAATCCATACGTGTAGCTCTGCATCCACGAGATGGCAATGATGATCTTGAAAAAAGATCATAAAAAGACATCCACCTTAAACTTAAAGATATCTTGCCATGTGTTACATTGCTTGAGCATTCCTTTCCTTTTTATAATCTTTTTTCAAGATCATCACCGTGAAAACAGAGCTACACTTAAGGATTTAATATTTATTAATTCAAATAGCCGATAAAGGATAGGGATAGGATCCCGCCGGGAATCGAACCACGGGTCCACCGGTGGTAATCAGTCCCAAATGACCGTCGATGCCGAAAAAGGCCTCAAATTAAAAAAAAAAATAATATTTCTCCTAATATTCTTACACCTACAATTTGATTGCAAAGTTTAGATAATTTTCTTAACTCGATCTTATCTCAATAATTTCATCCACAAAGACATCCAAAATATTCATTATGATTATATTTATTTTTTCAAATAATAGAGTGTATAAATATATATACGATATTTGTTCTGAAATGTTTCCGCGGCTGGGTGTGAGTTAATCTAAAATTTTTCTGTTTTGGTCCCGTTGGTTTTTGAGATTTTTAGACCGATCCTTTTGGAGCCATTTTCAAGTGTTCCGTTAGTGGTTTGATTTCGGCGTCCAAGTCTTTTTAGTTAATCTCACCAACCAATTGGACTGAGAAATTTTATCTTCCCATAAAACTTACCCAGTAACGGAAACCTTCCATAATATACATGTATATAAGTTTATATATATATATGAGAAATACACCAGCGGTTGCTTTCCACATTAAAATAATTTATTTTTCAAATATTTCGGATTGCCTACGCAATCCTTATATTATCTAATAATAACCAGAACGGAAAAGTCAGTGACATATACTTAAAACCAATTTCCTTTTAGCGAGATTAGATTTAAATATTTTTATCAAAGGATTTGATTTAATTTTTTTTTCCCCTAATTGATTATTGTGTTGTTTTAGGTGAAGGGTTTATCGTCTATGACCAAAGAGGCTCTTGGTTTGCCTCCTACCCCTTCGAAACCAAGTACAGCTGCCCAAGCATCGACGCCCACAAATGCGCAAACTCGTACCATTGCCAAAACTACTGCTCGTACTACTACTACTAATGGTATAAACACTTGTTTTTATTTATAAATATGTCATTAATTTGCATTATCATTATTAATTCAAATATAGGGAGATATATTTTTTTATTCTATACCAGGGTGATTCAATAAGTATCCGTTTTTGATGACAAAATGTTGGTATTGCCATAGTGTGCTGACATAAATAAATTTTTCACTAATTCATTGATTGAATTTAGATTTGCTAGGCAGTTCAGTTTTAAGTCGTGACGTTGTTGCTCACAAGCAGGAGCAGCTTTAAACCTCAAAATTGTTTTGGAGAAATTTAAGCAAGATTCGGAAGAATTTTCCATGAATATTCACCGAAAACCATCCAATAATCAAAATAATGAGTGAATCTGCTCGGGTCGGAAATTGGTACGAGGACTGGTATAGTTTGTTATTGGACCGGTTCAACAAGAATTTGAACTAACCACAGTTCCATATGGTGAAGAAAAAAACAAAGCATCCTATTTTTGGAGGGGTTATAAAAAATCACCGAAGTGTTGTGAGAACTGTACACTCTCTTAAAAGAGGATTATTATTCAGTGAACGTCATTTCAGTCCAGCACATTAATCCTTGGATGTACAGTGGGGGTCAATATTAAGTCCCACCCATGCGTTTTCTACTTGTGATTATTTCATTGTTTTTATAAGAGAAAATGAAAATCTTTATTGGATATTTTCTAAGTTTGAATCATGAAAGTTTCCATTAAAAAATATATAATATTTTTTTAAAAAACAATGAAATAATCACAAGTATAAAACGCATGAGTGGGACTTAATATTGTCCCTCACTGTACCTCCATATTCGCTTGATCCCCCTGTGATTTCTTCTTGTTCTTCTAAAAATAAGATGACAGAGACGAGTTTTGAAGAGGTGTTATAAAAAATCACAGAGGTGT
Source organism: Euborellia annulipes (assembly GCA_023213315.1). Classification (NCBI taxonomy): domain Eukaryota; kingdom Metazoa; phylum Arthropoda; class Insecta; order Dermaptera; family Anisolabididae; genus Euborellia; species Euborellia annulipes. The sequence continues at coordinate 21,487 of JAKCPI010025728.1, read as the reverse complement.
TGTGAGAACTGTACACCCTCTTAAAAGAGGATTATTATTCAGTGACGTCATTTCAGTTTTTGCTTGAGGGGGGGGGGGGGGGCAAAAAATTTTTCACTCCCTGTGCTGTTTATATGTATAAACACATATATACCTCTATATTTTGATCTATACCTATTTATAAAGATAGAGTGTAAGTTTATTTGTATGAAGGGGCTAATAAGCTTAGAATTTACTATTTTCTTCCAAAACCTTGGGGGGGGGGGGGCTTTACCCAAATGACGTCCCTGTTCTTATTATTATGGGAGTTTTTAATTATAGTAAATACTCTACTGTAGAGGATTATATTGAGAAATAGATAATTGTTTTTGGAGTCCTAATTCCTAACACAGGTACTTTTTGAACCTCCCACGAATATTCATAAAGAAAAAAATTGTGTATTTCACACAATATCTGGATGAATGAACCGGTCCTAAAAATTTGTATTTTAAATTAACTTTGCTAATGTTTTACCATCATTAACAATATTCTTTATTATTTATCTTTTCCATATTCTTCAGTACTGAAAAATCTCTTCATTTTTTTTTATTTAATTTAATCATTCTTTCAGGTCTATTCTCTGAAAACAGACGTTAAAATTCAACATCTTAAATTGATTGTTAAAAAATAAAGTAATAACACCAGCGTTAAAAAATGCTATAGTTTTAACATGTTGCTTTCATCTCAAAGCTATCAAAATCATAACTTAACTTTTTAGGCTAAAGACGCCATTTTGATGCATTAAACAGGGCGTTAAAATATAGCCTATGCACCCCCTAGACATGACATTAATTTTTAACACTATTGACTAAATGTTAAAGCTTTGTGCTTACAGATTAGGACTTATGAGATAAGGAGGTATAAAAATGAATTCACGCTGATTCCAGACGTTTAAAGTTAACGTTTTTGCTTAGATAATAGACTTGATTAACTTTTAATTATTATTGTTATTTTTTTAATTTATGTTTTGTTTTATTTTCGGTTTCTTCTATAATTGGCCATGTTTTGGCACTAGTGAGGAATGCTAGTGGCTTGGTCCGTACAGCAGGAGGCGAGTCGGCTTCAGCCACGACTGCATCGGCGTCGACTCCACAGCAGCGCAAGACCACGCTGCTTAGCACTCATATTGCGAGCCAGGCTCACCAGGTGCATCAAACTGTTCAGTCACAACAGTCGGCCACCAGTGCAGCCGCTGCTACAGTGGCATCGATAGCCGCAGCACGAGGCAAACGTGTGGTGAATGCCCAGCAGACAGTCGCTCGTCCTGGCCAAGGCCCAACTACAGTGTATGGACAACCACGACGGGCAGGTCAGCAGATTACTACTACAGCTGCCACTGCAGCTACCTCCAGTAGTACTTCAGAATCAGGAGGGCCTTGGCGTGCAACTGTTGCTACTACACCCAAGGATACCCAACAACATGCGGACACTGCTCAACTTCTACTCTCTCTTTCGAGTTAGTCAAACAGATTGTATATTTCCAAGAAGTACATGAACTAGTCCTCGTGAGCTCCATGAAATATGCATTCGTAGAATGAAAAGACGTCTGAATTTTTTCACACTTCGCATGCGTTTGCTAGAACGAAGACTGGTTCATCAACTAACTATACGAGAGTGGTCTGAAAAGTTTCCATTTCGATCATAAATAACATACGATATGGTATTGGATAACAGGCGAATTAATTTGCGAGAGTGTTTTTTTAATTGATCATGCATTTAACCATTAGTTTCTAATCTCAATACAATAATAATACAATACTCATACCAGGGTAGCCCGAAAAAACTCATTTTACTTTCTCTTGTCTATGTAGAAAGTATTGGATTCATGTAAAAAATTCGATGTCGAGATTTTGATGAATATACACTTTTTGAAGTCCCCTGAATTCAAAAAAGTGGTTTTCGCGACATGTCTGTCTGTCTGTGTGTCTGTGTGTGTGTCTATATAAAATCTTTAAAGGTTTATTGTTCTTATGCACAAGAAATGGCAAAGAAAAAAAATTTGTTCTTTTATTTACTTTGGGCTGCGACTCTCAGCATGCAGTTTCGATGGTCAATACCCGGGCGTGGGCATCATCATCACGCCTACGAAATAATAAAAATTATTGTATAAAAATCTTTAGGAAATAATCTTTTTATAAAAATATACAATTTTGCAAATTTATAAAAAGTGTATTTCCTAAAGATTTTTGTACAATAATTTGTATTATTTCGTAGGCCTGATGATGATGGGATATTGACCATCGAAACTGCCACTGAGTCGCAGCCCAATTTTTATAAATAAAATTTTTTTTTTCACCATTTCCATCTTGAGCATAAGAACAATAAAACTTTAAAGATGTATATAGATTTTATAAAAACAATTGAATAATCACATATCGAATGCATGGATGGTGCTTAACTTTGCCACCCACTGTACTTGTCTTATCGAGGCTCAGGTTCTTTGTCGAAAGTATTGGTGGACAGTAGGTAATTTACAATAACCCTCTTTAAAAATAAAAGAAATCACCTTTTATTGTAAAATACCTTTCGACCATCACTACTTCCAACGAAGAAGTCGTGGCTTAATCTGAGTAATTAAACCATCTTAGCCATGGGCTCCGACTTTTAAAATTTATTAGGGGGGCCTAAATATGATTGAGGCAGAGGGTACGGGTTAAGTGTTTTAAGATTTTGCCCTGATTGAACTTTTAACGATAGCGAAGCGTTTTTTTCTATGGAGGGCCCCCCGGCTGAGTCCATCTTCCCTCAACGTTGGGGGGGGGGGGGGTGCGAACCTCTTGGGCTCCATGGAGTCGGTGCCTATGATCTCATCTATAAATATATTCAAAATTTTTGATCTGCTTTCCAATTATAAGGATTAAGCTTATTTAAAATTACAATTCCTACTGGCATTCAACGAACGAACTCATTGTATAAACTGGATAGGTGAAAAGAAGAAGAAAATTCGCAGCTAGTCGTATTTCATTATTTTTATTACCATTATGTTGACGTTTCGATCCCGGTTGGGTCTGAGTTCTGAGAATGATCCCAACCGGGATCGAAACGTCAACATAATGGGAATAAAAATAATGAAATACGACTAGCTGCGATTCTATAAACACTCGGGAGCATTAAATTAAAATTATTAAAAAACTTGAAAGCTTTTTCATATGCATTTCCTCCTCCACTCGATCTGTTTAGAGCTGCAGCAATTGAATGCATCTTAATTCATCGGTTATCTACTATCATATCGTCGGTTATCTAGCCGAGAACTTCTCAGTTCAGTCTCATATAGTAGGGGAAAAAGAATAATCATTCGATTTTATTTTACTTATTATTATTTTTGAAAAGAATTCACTTGTAGATTTTGAAATGTGATAAATTGACATTTAGGTCTATTCTCTAAAAACAGACGTTAAAATTTAACATCATAAATTGAGTGTTAAAAAGTAAAGTAATAACACCTACTTTAAAAAATACTATTCTCTAAACCAAGTTTTAACTGCGACGTTAACATTTTATTTTTTAGCACCAGGTGTTAACGATCCCTAGAAGATAGCTGTTTTCTGCTTGTTTTTACACCCCTCGATAACATCTTACGCATGCGCATTACTAACTTGATTTGTTATTTTCAATCTAGTAGGCCTATCTGACACACCAGCGTTAAAAAATACTATACTTTAAACCAAGTTTTAACAGCGACGTTAACATGTATTTTATCTCAAAGCTGTCAAAATCATAGCTTTATTTTTTAGGTTAAATACGCCATTTTGATGAATTAATTACGGCGTTAGATATTAAAGGCACTCCCTAGAAATAACATTAATTTTTAACACTATTGACTAAATGTTAACGCTTTGGGGTTAAAAGTTTTTTGCTTACAAAATAGCAATTGGAGGCAAGGTGTTAAAATGCTGATTTCAGATGTTTAAAGTTAACGTTTTTGCTAAGAGAATAGACCTGATTGACAGCTAAATAAAATTTGTTTTATTTCTCCGCATTTGGACATCTTTTCATCTCAATTTCAAAATCTACAATCAGAGAAGTTTTAATTTTTTTCTCAAAAATAATAAAATTATGTAACATGGAACGATTTTTCCCTTTATACTTGATGAAATCGATATAATTTCTTTATTTATGGACAGACGGCATCTGGCATAAAATTATCATTTTCTATAAAGCAAATTTTAATTAAGCCTAATGCCCTGAAAAATTAATTTTTAGTGCATTTTCCCTCCGCAAGAGAGAGTGAGGGAGAGAGAATGCGCTTTGCATTCACTTTGACCGTGTGTCTGTCTGTCCGATTGTTTGTCACTGCTACGAACCATCCGATTCTTGATAAATAACTCTTTGATATAAATTATTACATTTCAGGCATTTCGGAGATGCCCCTTAAAATAATAAAAAAACTAACTAGTTATGCGTGACATTAAGCACAATTTTTTGTGGATTAATTTTAAACATTCACACTTCAATTAATTCACAAACAAATATGTCGAATGTTACGCACTTCGCTTTTAATGTTTAAAAAGTTATTTATTAATTAAATCGGATGGTATCAAAATTGAAATCGAACTCAATTCATTTTTTCTAATAAATTGCCATGGATATTTTTTTTCTTTACAGGCAACGAATATCAACAACAAAAAGCTACAACTGCTACTGGTGTGGCAAATAAAACGACTCTTTTGAATAAAAGCCGAGTCGTTCAGAAAGCTGAGACTCCAAATGGTGGTTTGAAGACGCAAGCAACCACTTCACCAGCTGGTGCAGGTCTTAATAAAATGGTTATGAAATCAACTACTGTCACTCAACAGTCTGCTGCTACTGCAGCAGCTAGGAAACGCGCTCAGCAGGCCCAGCAACGTGCCGCTCAGCAGATCAACCTTGTAATAAACATTTTTATATTTTTATTTAATTAATAGGGTAAATCACTAGTAATGGGCATCTCCGACCTTCAAACCAACATAATAATATTTCTGGAAATGTTAAAACTGTTTAAAGTAGTGGAAAATGTTTGTCATCATTTATAGAATCTACCATAATTCGGATGAAATATTTCGTTGTAACCCTCTCGATTTATTACAGTTTGTTTCGGCCCTTCTCTTTTCAGTCCCGTGTAAATCCGTGATTTCTTAAGACACGTGATTTTGAAAAGTTTGCTACCTAAGGTTATTTCGTGAACCTATTAATAAAATTCAGCTATGTATCTATTCTTGATTAAATTCTATTTAATTTAGTATCATATTTATTATATTTAACTCATTTTAACTTGCATTAAATTGGCATGACCATAACTAGTTTGATTGAAACCACGTTACCAGTTATGGTCAAGACCCCCCGCCCACCCCCACCAGATTTTTTAAATAAACCGATGTCATCCCGGGGACGTTCCACACGCTGATTCCTAACTGAAAAATTAACTAAATAAATTTGAATAAATCGTATTAATTTAATAACTAAATTAAGAAATTTCGGGATTCGAAATGATATTCCTACAAGGTTCAAGTGCACACATGCATTCGCAATTATCAAAAAGATGTGTGCCAAAATCTTTTGAAGATAGCTCACTGATAGCAAAGATGACGATGATGCGTTTCTTCGTCTTGTTTATTTGAAAAGGATAAAGAATCGGAGTGCTCGGAGCAATCAGTTTAAATGAAACACTCGAGTTTATAACATAACCTCCTTGCAACAATGCAAGTAGGGATTACTTACATTTTTTAAATTTCATTTATTTAACATTTTTTGTGCAATCTTATTTTTTTGGTGATAATTGAATGATCTGGGGGGGGGGGGCGAACCGTTCAGAATTTTGAGTTTGGTAAATAAGTGCCACCTCACTGTATATATATTATATATATATAATATATACAGGTGTCACAAAAAAATGTACTCACACTTTGAATGATGAGAAAAACATTATTTATGAACATATTGTGAAATGGAATATCTTCGAATACAGAAGACAAATGTGATTGAAGAATCATGTTCGCAAATGTTCAAAATGATGACCATTATCGTGCACCAAAGGATTCACAAACGTCACGAAACAGGTCATTAGGAATATCGCTATGATTAATTCAATGTGATGAGATTGATTAATTAATTACATTAATATGCTCAAAAAGAATTCTAAATAAATACAAAATTTCATAATGTTGCTTAGGTGGATGAATACAAAGCGGTTCATAAAAAATATAATATAAATTTCAAAATTTCCATACGCTCTGTGTATTTTAAATGTTGACTGCTTTAAATAAACTATGGTTATTTTTCAAAATTTTAATCTCATATTTGAGAATTTTATACACAGTAGAGAATCCTAAATAAATACAAAATTTCAAAAGAATTAAAAAATTAAAGAAGGCACCTCTCAAAGAACAATTAAAAAAATTTTTATAAATGTGTAAAAAGTTTCAAAAGGGACCCCCTTTTGAATCGAAATTAACATGCAAATCCCCATAGGGATTTAACATTGGCTCTATGGAAGGAAGAGCCGGAAAATAAATTTATATATTAAACCATTATTTAATTTTTCAGGTAATGAACAAGGCAACTGAATCGCCTTCGAAAATTGTCAATCAAACGCTTCAGACCACAAGTAAAACTCAACCAGCCACATATGCTCAGCAAAAGCGTAAAGGACCTCAACATATAGCAACTACAGCTACCCAACAGACCACAGTTGTTACTCAACAACCACAACAACAACAACAACAGCAACAACAACAATTAGTGGCGGTAGCCGCCCCTGAAGATGACAAAACCTCAAACGAACAGACTACTAGCGTCGTCTACCAACTCGAAGGTGGTGAAATTGCTGGAAATGTTGTCTATCAATTGGACGAATCCTTGTTAACCGCTTCAGATGCTAATATTGTTTATCAATTGCCTGATGGAACCACCGTCTCTCCAAGTGAATTGCAAGGAAACATGCTTTATCAGGTAACGCATACAATTCAGAGTTCAAAATATTAATACGAGTATATGGGCGAATTAGATTATATCTACCCGCATCAGTTTACATATTTCAATCTACACTACGCGTCAAAAAAACCGTAACTCTTTGTTTCTTCTTAAGGCACTTCAAGAGGGCATATTGAATCTTTAGTCCCACACTACTGAGGCATTTTAAAGTATTTTTGTATGCGTTTTTTTTTTAAATGATTTAAATTCGTGAGCATTTTTCATAATAGAATGCTTTTTTTTTAATTACGATTAATTAAAAAATATTTTTTTTTATATATAGAAAATACAAAAACGTTCAATTATGAAAATTGTAATTTTTTTTTAATCTAAAAATGTAAAAATCATTAATTTCCAACCTTTAATAATTAAATGAAGTGGGACCAAAGTAAAAAATAAATTTCTATTTAAAAATTAACGGGTAAATAGTTTAGCACTCTTGCAAAAGATTAACGCCCAAAACGATGTTTACTAACAGACCTTTAGATATTTATAGAACTGTTTTCTTACAACCCGGCATTAAGGCCATTTAGATCCGTCTATATTTATTTCTATTAAATGGTAGCCAATTCAATTGAAATAAATTTTTGTCGCATGAGATAGGATTCGAACCCACGATCTCTAGCACAAGAGGTACCTATGGTCTTCCCTGGCCGAATCTTTGAATATAATGGTTTGTTTGTAAGATTGTCTAATAGTATGCCAAATTTAATTAAAATCCTGTCTTTTTTATTGATAAAGCCTAATTGACTAACTTGATTGTTTTTTGTGTTATTAAAATCCTAGGTGGCAGAGGAGCCCCAACCACAGGCTGCTCAGGTTGAACAAACCCAAGCCGAAAACACCACCGCAGCCACCACCAGTCAGCCCTCTCAGCAATATCTGGATATATTGAAAGCGGCTGGCATCCCACCAGACATGCCCGTCCTTCTCGATAATGGTAATGGAGAGTATGTCGCCGTTAATGAAGAGATGCTTAAGTCTATGGTTAGTGAAGGAATGTTGCAAATCGCTGATTCGAACGGCGAACCGATGCAATTGGTAGTTCAAGAAGAACAGCCAGCTGTGACCACTTCTGTAGCCACTCCGACAACGTCTACAGCCGAAGTTACTAAACCCGAAGCCGGCCAATCGATGCCATCATTAGATTTGGAGAATAGTCAACAAATTGAACAAACGGTGGTCACTACATCGGGAGCCTCGACCTCCACAACAACCCTTCCAGCTCAATCAATGCCAACCTTGGAAGAATCATCCACTTCTGAGGGTCTGAGCGTAGAACAAGCCTTAGAAGCTATGATGGGTGTCGGAAGCGAATCCGATACAAAAAATGAAGAAATCATAGAAACAACTACAGCTGCTGCTACACCTACGACTACGAGCATTGAGACCACCGAGGCTGTTCTTAGTAAAGGCCAGGAGGAGCAAGAAGAAATTAAAGAATCCACCACTACTACTGCTAGTACTACTGCAACCACTACTACAGCCACAACCAGCGTTAATAATGAAATGGATGTTATCGATCAACTAATTCAAGAATCGTCATCTTCCGCTCCAACAGCTCAAGAAGAGCATGCAGAGGAAGAAGCTATTCCCACTCAAGAAAATATCAAAGAAATTTTAGAGCAATCCACAGCAAATGAAACAATTTCAACCACATCAATTATCACAACAACCACATCACTTAAACGAAAATTATCATCTGAATCAAATAATATTCAGGAGCCTGAAATGAAGAAAGTCAAAGCCATTTATGAAGAGGAAGAGGTGAAAAATACCGAGGAGAACGAAGAAAAAGCAGAAGTTGAAGAAAAATCTGTTTCTGAAACGATCGTTGCTGAAACAATTGACAATGAAACTACAACATCTACTAGCACAGCCACCACCACGACTACAACAATTACAGAAGCCGAAAAAGATGCATCTAGCGAGGTAACTGAAACGATTGCCACTGAATAAAATTTATAGAAAAAAGCGAAGGAATGAAATTTGGAGGGAAAATATATTAATAACATATTCATTATTAATAAAATTCATAAATGTTGTATATATGTTAAGACTGGTTGCTTATTCTATTTGTGCGTTTACAAATTAGTTGATAAAAACTTTCTATTTTATTTTTTTCTTAGTATTTCATCATTCTATTGTCTATCTTTTCAAGTTATCTCCTTTATGTTAAGTTTTTTTTTTAAACACTCATTAATCAATTAAAAACCCTTCACCTGTAAATAAATTTTAAATAAATATACATATATATTAAAATAATTTATATATCTCTTAAAATATTACTGAGAATATATCTGAACAATTAGATATTTTCATCTAACCTAAAATTCAGCAACATTTTTGGGAATTTAAATATTAATGTATTTTATAAATAAATAAATAAAAATGTATGCAATTAATTAAATATTTTAAAAAATTAAAAATATTTTATTATTTATTGTCTTATTTTTTAATCAAAGAAAAATAACTGAAGCATTGAGAAAATTGTTATTTGTGTACAAAACAGTTTTTTTCCAAAACATGTTCTTTAAAATTATATCTTATAAGTATCATGCCTATGCTGATTTATTTTTATTTTTGAAAAATTATTAAAATAGCTTTATGCTTTATTAAAAATAAAAAGCTGTGTATTATTTAATTAAAATACGTTTTTTCCCTGAATATTCTATAGATAAATATATGACGTCATTTCTAAAAAAAGACAACAATCTTAATTTTCCTATGATTATAGGTTATATCTGAATAAGAGGTTAGAACTTAGAATTTTATAAAATTTTTAATAAAACTTGTGTGTTAAGATAAGTCATATATTGCTTTTATAAATATATAGCTATTTTTATATATTCCAGAACATTTTATATATATAATAAACTGCTTCAAATACTTTTTTAATAATTTCAACAATAAGATTTGTTGAGGTTATGCTACAAAAAAAAAAAAAATTGTTTCAGATATAAATTCTTAGTGTAAGTTATATATTTTATTTTAAATATATATTAATATTTATATATATGTAAATTCTATTAAAGTTTAATAAGATTTTAATGGAATTAATTCTTGATGTCGAGAATGATAAATTATAGTTCAATCATATTATACGAATGAAGTTCAATCATATTTACTAAATATAAAATATCTAAGCATTAACTATATATTGTCTAAATAGGATATCTGTTAATAAAATGATTTATATATATATACATATATGTATATATTTGTGATTGAAGATTTTTTTTATCATCCTTCAATAATCACTTTGAATTAATTCTATCTGATTTAGGATTACGATATGTAACCATGTTATATAATTTAGCATTATATATATAATATATAACCAATATATATATCTATATATATATAAATTAACAAAAACAAAAAAAAATATTTATATTTTTAATTAAAAGTGTGGTTTAAAAAAAAAAAAAATTTGTAGATTTTTTTTTATTTTTAAATTATTTAAGTTTGTCGAATTTAGAATTTGTTTTTATTTCTTTTTCTTTTTTTCATTTAAATAGCAACTTCTAATGATTAAGATTAGGAAGAATTTTAAATAAGTGTATATTTTATAATTATAATTCAGTAGTTAGAGATTGTACGTAAAAAAATATATTAATTATAAATTAAAAATAATGTGTATATACGTATTATACATCAAAAAAGAAAAAAAAATAATTTACCAAATAATTTAGAAATTATTATTATCAAGTTATATTTTGATTTAGAGGAAAAAAAAAATGAAATAACTTGATATTTATTAAGATAAATATTTTTTTCTGAGTAATACTTTTAGGAATAAAATGATTTGTTTTTATCTAAAATAACGAATATTTAAAGCCTTTTATTTTTTTAGTCAATTAAAACTTTTTTTTCAACTAAAATTTAAATTTGGAAAGTTGTTAAAGAAATTTGGTGTATTTGTCTTTATAAGGTTGCTATTTGCAAATTATTCTTGTTAGATTTTAGTGATTTTCATTTTATAAGTTATTACCAATATTGTAAAATGGTTTTTTTTTTAGTGTTTTTAGTTTTATATATCACATTAATAATATTTCTAAGATAATATATTTTTATATAAAAATTAAAATTAAATAATTTTCTCAAAAAAAAAAAAAAGAACTTTAGGAATATTAATTATTTGGTGATTTAATCAATAGAAATTTAGGGAAATTGTGTTTGATAATGTTGGCATCATTGTTTCACTTAAAATTATAAAAGCTCTTCTGCACTTGTCCTTTTTTATAATAGCAATATTGTTTATAGAATAAGATTACTGGATTAATATATTTTAATGGATAATTATTCACTTTTTATCTTTAATGCTTTTTATATTCGTTATGTTCTAAAAATAAATCATAAGGCGGGAATATTTGATTTTTACGTCATTTTTTTTTTTTATATTTTGTATTGTGTGGGAATTTTTAATTTTATAATTTTTTAGAAATCATATAAATAGTATGCAAAAAAAAATTTGGCTTTCTTTTAGAACAAATATATTTATCGTCCCCCTAGCAAACAATAAAACATAAATGTGTATATGTTAAATGTTACATGAAAAATATATCTTATTTAAGATCGCTGCTATTTCAAAAATTCAAAACAAATAAACATAAAAATCCTCCCACACACATACTTGCATTCTATAAGGCATACTTGAAATATTGCAAATAGAAATATTACTTTATTATAAATAGTGAGAGCTATAATTGTTAGCTTATAGAAAACATATTAATGGTATGTATATGAATAAATGTTTATTTTCACCACTTGTCCTTTTCTTCCCTTTCATGGCGGGACGTTTGTATTCACTGAAATTATTAATACAATTTGATTGTGATCAAATGATGTTTTATTATCCCTTTGTCTCCTATAAAATTCCTCAAGTATATATAACACAAGATGGATATTTAGAACGATTTTTTTTTGGAGAGATTCAAAGTCAAACTTTCTTATAAATTTTATATTTCGGTGAAAGCCCTTTTATGTTAAAAAGTTTAATCTTCAATTGATTTTTATTTGATTAATAAAAAATAAAAGTAACATTCTTTTCATTAATTTTTTCTTTTTTTGATCAATAAAATTTAAAAATTGCGGGTAAACTTCTTGCATATATTTCTATTACCAACATGACAAACCTTTAAAGTTGTATATAATTTCAAGAGCAGATATGTTCTATTATTTTTATTTATTATATATTTTTAAATTATAATTAATTTTAAAGAAAAAAATAACTTTTATATCTTTGATTTTCATTATGCAATATTGGCAATTCTGCTATTAATTAATTTCATAGAGCATTGATTTAAATTTTTATTTATAATAATAAATTATTTTTTTCTTTTATATTATCATTCACTTTTTGTTGCATAAATAAAAAGAAAATTTTTATTTCAGGAGGTTTTAGGAATATAGCAGACATGTTATCCCTTTCAAGTGTTTCCCCCACCGAGGGTGCGGTTCTTCCAATAAAGAGAGGTTGAATTCATGCCGCTAAATATAAAATTAAAGGATACTTGTCTCTTCTCGCCAGCTAAATAATCAATTCTTATCTTTGGTTATTTGAAAGCTAAAACACTGGTCTGTGGCGCAGAGGTATAACTTTCGCCTCTTGTGTTTGGGATCAGGTCTCGTTGTAAACGATTTTCTAAATCATATTGACTACAAATTTATTTCGATAAATAACAACATTAATTTAAATTCCATTCAACTTTCATTTCTAGTAATTTTATTTTTGATAAATTATAGAATCTTTAGATAAATATAAAATTTTAATAAAAAAAAAAAAAAATTGTGCTCCCTTTTTTGACCACCACCATTTATGTCCCTATTTGTCTGAATTAATTGGTAGTCAATATGATTTAGAAGATCGTTTACAACGGTAAGTAAACCCCTGATCCTAAACACAAGAGGCGAAAGCTATGCCTCTGGCCAGGGCCGCAGACAGACTTGACGGGGCTACTTAATAATACGCCCCCCCCCCCCCCCCCTAAAAAGTTTTTTCTAGTTTGTAAAGGGCTATTGCGGCCTTCAAGCTAACATTTTTTTACACAGTTTTTGACAGTTTTGAAAATTAGGCTATACGCCGGTACTGAGAGAATCCCTCCTCAAACTATGACATTCTCCCAAGAATAGAAGAGTTTGGATAAAAAGTTTTCTATGGATAAAAGGAGCCGGGTGGAACCAGAAGCAAGGAGTAGTTAACTAGCTAGAGACGTTGGAGGAGGGGTGAGAGATAGGAAATAATGTAACTTCACGGGGTGCCGGTAGATGGCTACGACCAGAGACCGGTTGGGTTTGAGATGTGTGTCTTCGTGCACGAAAGCACCTCGGGTAAATAATCGGGGATCCCGGTAGGAATTTCAAATAATAAAAGAAGTCCTTTGATATTTATAAAATACATAAACACAATAATATTATTTAAACAAATACAATTAAAAATGTATATTTATATTAATTAACTGAATCGAGGGGTCTGAAAAATTGCAGCACATGATTATGGCAAGGGGAGGGTCCCCGGCGCAGGTGTCCAGGGTGGGGCGCGGCTATTTTTTCAAGTGGGGGGGGGGGGTATTTCATAAAGAGATATATGCGAGTTTATAAAACAAAGTCTGGAAAGAAATTTCAGCAAATGATTAAGAAAAAAATAAATAAATAATCTCTTTTTTAGGAATGCAGTAACATTATAGTGAAAATCCAATTATAGTAATAGGAGAGTCTGGTGAATCCAACTGGATATCCATATTCGCAGCCATAATCAGAGCCGAACGACACTATGCCCACTTGCAGCCAAAGGCCGTTGTCTTGTTGCACAGCTAGTGCGCCTCCTGAGTCACCCTGAGCAGAAAACAAAAACATCAGCCAACAACAAATGCCCGGCGGACCGTAATTACTTATTAGATTTTCACGAACAAAATCACTTTTCCCTGTGTAATTAATACAAAATGTGGTCTATAATTAAAAATTCCCTTAATAATAATAATACAAACCACAAAAGCATTAATAAACACAAACTGTGAAAATTTCAATTGCTTACACCGCATGGACTTTCCGAATTCTTTCCCTGAGCGCACATTTGGGTGTCGGTGACGAATCCATAATAAATGGAGCATTTGATGTTGGAGATGATCTCGACATCTATATATTTAAGTTTCACAGGAAGAGAAGAATCTAAAAAAAAGAAAATTTTTTTATTAAAATTCATTCCACCTTAATATACCTTACTACAAGTAATCCTCTATCTATTAACTCGTTTACAAATTAATTGATTTGCAATGGCAAGCCACATGTAATAGATTCATGAAGGAAGAGGAAAAGACAAGAGGTACAAGCAGTGGCGTAGCTAGGGGGGGGTGACACCCATCTTAGCTACGCCACTTGGCACAAGTATTGAGGAGAAAGCTATACATCAATAAATAAATTTAAAAAAAAAGAATCTTTTAATCCAAATAATTTCAAAATTGAACTTACTATCGGCTGTTTTGCCCCAGCCGCTCACTCTTGCAGTAATCCCTTGAAAATCTCCCACTGTCGTTTTGGGTATCTTTATTGGACTGACTTGATCTGGAACAAAACAATTGGCTACCAATAATCTATATATATAATAGCGGAGAGTCCACACATATTTCACTATAACGAAATTAATGGCTGACCCCCGCATTCTCCTGAAGAAGGAGTCTTTGTGATTCCAAAACATAAGGTGAAATCCTTAAGGTGCGCGTCTCGAAAAGCCGTTAGAAGACGATTGACTACCGAGTTACTAGGCGACAAGAGATGGTGTTAGTTTTTCCTATAGGGATACAAGGGATTTATTCCATTTCATTTTAAAGATTCCAGCTAATTAATTAAGGTCGATAGCTTCAAAATTGTGGCCGCTGGAAACTCCCAAAATTAGCACCCCGAGACGCGCTCTCATCTCGTGAAAAATAGATATATACCCGCAGGAAGCCCCCTGCGCAGCTAGTGTTAGTTATAAAGCACTTACATCCAAAGACGAACGGTTTTGGGCTGCGCAAGAGTCCGATGTCATTCTGGAGGATGACAGGCACATACAACGGATTAATAAATTTCTCCGTAATCTTCGCTGTTTGTCCTTCTGTGATACTGTACACGGAGCCAACACGGACATCAAAACTCTCAAAGTCTCGGATACAATGTGCGGCAGTTAATATCCATCTTCTGTCGAGAAGGGAGCCAGCACAAAAGTAGAGAACATCGGGAATGATGGCCACCTGCCAGGGAAATTGGCCTTCCAGGGCCCATTTGCCTCCAACGATGTGCGGATCTAGGAATGAAGGGACAAATCAAATAAACAAAAATTATCTTTTTTTTAAGGGGTTATCCCTTAAAATTATGCGAATAGTTGAAAAACATAGAAATATTTCTTTTTCAAATGTTAACTTAAAACCAATATTTCTTAGTTAAAAATATTTATTCTGGGCCAAATTACCTTAAAACTTACTTTTATTTTAGAAAATATATAGCGCTGCGAATTTCGTTTTTCAGTATTATACCATAGTAAAATCTGTGGAATAATAACTTTGAAATCTTTCTTGAAAACAAATGGCGATAACAAATGTATTTATTAATATAATCAATCAATGGAATGGAATTATTAATATATTTTTTATTCTTTATACGTTTTAATTTTATTTTTTAATAAATATTTTTGTATAAAAAAATATAAAAAAGATGATGTCTTTGTAACAGGAGTGAACAGGAGAATAGAATAGTAGAGGAGTGTGCTGGCGCCAAAAGAAAAAATAACCTCCTCTCTGTTTTTAATCTCCGGGTATTAATCATTGGTAATTTATCATATAAATTAAGAGGATATCTCTGGCCAGGGAGGTCTCAGGCTGATTAGTGCTGCGACCTTGTGGAGACTTTTAGAATTATAAATATAATTTTTAAAGTTTCCACAAGAGTGCAGCACAAATCAGATATTTTATTCTATAATTTGAATTTATTTGACAAATTACCAAAGTATCTACACCCGGGGATCAGAAACAGAGAGGAGGTTATTTTTTAATTGGCGCCAAAACACTCCTTTACTATTCTATTCTCCTGATCACTCCTGTTATAAAAACCATATATTTTTAACACAAATTTATTAAAAAATAAAGTTAAAAAGTATGAAGACAACAATTAATTAATTAATTAAATTTGTTATATAGTCTTTTAGTCAAAATACATTAAAAAAATATTATATTTTCTAAATTAAGTACAAATTTCAAGATCAATTACTCCACAGATTACTTACTACTATTATAATACCGAAAAACGAAATTCGTAGCGCCATAATCAACGATACGAATTTCGTTTTTCAGTATTATAATACTAAAATCTGTGGAATAATAACTTTGAAATCTTTCTTGTATTTAATTTAGAAAACAAATGTTTTTTGACTATTTATTAATATAATCAATCAATGGAATGTAATTATTAATATATTTTTTATTCTTCATACGTTTTAATTTGATTTTTTAATAAATTTATTTGTATAAAAAATATGTCTTTGTAACAGGAGTGAACAGGAGAATAGAATAATAGAGGAGTGTCTTGGCGCCAAAAAAAAAAATAACCTCCTCTCTGTTTTTAATCTCCGGGTATTAATCATTGGAATTTTATCATATAAATATATATACAAACTGTATTGTGTAGAGAAAGAAGAAAATCCTTATAATTGAATAAAATATCTGATTTGTGCTGCACTCTTGTGGAAACTTTAAAAATTATACTTATAATTCTAAAAGTCTCCACAGGGTCGCAGCACTAATCAGCCTGAGACCTCCCTGGCCTGAGATATCCTCTTAATTTATATGATAAATTTCCAATGATTAATACCCGGAGATTAAAAACAGAGAGGAGGTTATTTTTTCCTTTGGCGCCAACACACTCCTTTACTATTCTATTCTCCTGTTCACTCCTGTTACAAAGACCATATTTTTTAATACAAATTTTATTAAAAAATAAAATTAAAAAGTAAAAATTAATAATCATTATATATAAATATTAACAATTAATTAATTAAATTTGTTATATATAGTCTTATAGTCAAAATACATTAAAAAAATATTATATTTTCTAAATTAAGTACAAATTTCAAGATCAATTACTCCACAGATTATTTATTACTACTATTATAATACTGAAAAACGAAATTCGTAGCGCCGTAATCATCTCAAAAATTTTATATTTTCTAAAATAAAATTAAGTTTCCAGGAATTGAAAATCGGGAACTAAATAGGCCTATATCAAGGGCGGATTCAGGGGGGGGGGGGGCAAAGGAGGTAATTACCTCCCCCCCCTCCCCCGAGATTTGAGAAAAATATTTTTTTTTGGGAATTAAATTTTATTTAATTTAAATATACAATTTTAAAAATTAATACTTAAAAATTTGATTTGTATATATATTCTGGTAAACAAGTACAGAATGCACCTTTACAAGGGCGGATCCAGAGGTGTTTCTCGGGGGGGAGGTAATCTGGTGTGTCAAGTTGCACAGCACACAATTTTTTCTTAATTTCGGTAATTTAAAGGCGCATTTTATACTTGTTTGTCAAAATATAAATACAAATCAAGTTTTTAAGTATTAATTTTTAAAATGTTTACATTAAAAATAAATTTTTTTTCGAAAAAAAGTATTTTTTTTTTCAAATCTCGGAGGGGGTAATTACCCGAATGAATTCAAAGTGTGTGTTTGCCAGTGTAATTATTATAATTAAAAAAGAAAATAAAAAATTGTTAAACACCTTGATTTCGTCTTTGTTTGATTTTCTCCCACTCTATTAATGTTTTATTTGGAAAAATATTTTCTTGACCAATTTTAGGAAAGGTCTGAAAAAAAAATTATTATTATAATTCAGAAATTCATGCATTGCTCTCATTTATTTGATTAATTCAAAACGAAAATGAGAAAAAAACATTCAGAATTTGACTCTTATAATTTAAAAAAAAAAAAATTTTTTTAATAAATAATAAAGTTAAATTAAAAGAAAAAAAGTAGCAATGATACAGTGGATGAAGATAAAAAAAATTGATTATCAATGTAAAATTCTCTGAATATCTAAATGACGTATGTTTCATTTAATATTCAAATCGATAAAAAAAAAGACGTAAGCCTACTACTTTATCTGAAAATCTCTAAATTTAATAAATACATCAATAAATATTGCATTGATACAGTATAAGTCTATTTTAATAAATAAATGCAAATCCTGTCCCTTGGAATGAAGATAGAGATTTCGCTTCATTTTAATAAAAGACAATTGATTCATTCTTTATTATATTCACTATCAATTGATCAAGTCCAAGATCCTTTAAGGTGCGCGTCTCGAAAAGCCGTTAGAACACGATTCACTACCGAGTTACTCTAGACGGCAAGAGATGGCGTTAGTTTTTTCCATAGGGATACAAGGGATTTTGAAAGATTCCAGCTAATTAATTAAGGGTAGAAAATTAATTATTTTTTAACACAATGATTACTAATTTAATTATCTACAACTTCTAGAGCTCCTTTTTTTAAAATATCTTTTATTTAATGCGATTAATCTAAAAAAAAATTTATTTTTTTGAAAATCAAAAAAAGGGCTTCTATAAGTTGTAGATTTTTTAAATAGCTTTAATTTAAAAAAAATTTGAGGTCAATAGCTTCAAAATTGTGGCCGCTGGAATCTCGCAAAATTAGCACCCCGAGACGCGCACCTTAAAAAATACAATAAATGGGACCCAGGAAATCACCAACAGACGGCTAAAGAATATATAAAAGGTAATTGCGTTTTGCCCCATCCGCCCTTAGGGCCTCGTTACGCCGCTGCTCTTAAGGGAACAAAATCATGGGTACGTAAAAGTTGCTCGGTAAAAAGAGAGGGAAAAGGGGATTAAGCTTAGCTATATTGCCAGATTCACCTGTACAAGGGTGACGCTTATTATTAAAATAAATGTCACAACAACAAGATGGGCACTCTGCATCGTTCTAACGATCCTTACAAACTGAGAAAATAATCTCAGATAAGATAAAAACAAAACACACACACACACACACACACACACAGGCGTGCAAAACTACAATACAATTAATACTTAAATGATAAGGATTATCTCTTGATGATTGAGTGAAATTTGAAAAAAAATCTGGTGTGACTGGTCACACAACTTTTTCTTAACTTTGGTAAGAGAAAGTTGTGCTCTATGCTTGTCATACCAGATTTTTTTTGTGGGCAAAATGCCAATAAATATTTTAAGCAGCATCTTAAAAATAATTGATTTATTGAATTTTAATCAAAATCTTGCAGCGAATTTTGAGAAAATCCATAAAAAAGTGTAAAACTGCATCAGTAAAGTACTACTCTTTGGTCGATTTTGTTCAAAAGCTTCGTGTCACGTCCCATGGGAGTGCCTAACTTAAATATACAATTTCAACATCTTAGCTCTTTTCGTTCTTGAGATATTTTGTTCACAGACACACAGACCATGTCGCGAAAACCACTTTTTTGGACTCAGGGGACCTCAAAACCAGTGGCGTAACTAGCCTTTGAGGGCGGAGGGGCGAAGCTCAACTGGGGCGCCATTTTTCGTTCGACTTGTGTAATTTTTCTCCGGATTTGTTATATATAATGAATTTATTATGAAATTTCAAAAAAAAAAAAAAAAAAAAAAAAAACAACGGAGATCTTGGGAAAAGCGGATGCGGAGGGACGCCAGCTTGATGAGCCTGGGGCGGGGGGGGGGGCGTCCATCAAATTTTCTATTGTAAAAGATTTTCAAGTTTTTAATATAAAATTTTGATTTCCAAAAAAACGCTACTGGATCGATTTCCTTGTAATTTTTTTACAAAAAACGTCACTTATTCCGCAAATTTTAAGACAAGTCAAATTAAAAAATTTTTGGAAACCAACATTTTGTTAAAATACTTGAAAATCTTATAGAAATTCGGTTTAAAAAAATGCATTTTGTTCTGATTAATAAAATACTTTTGAAGGAGAAAAAAATCTGGTGTGACTATCGCACAGCACACAACTTTCTCTTACCTTCGGTAATTGAAAGTTGTGTTCTGTGCTTGTCACACCAGATTTTTCGTGTCGAGATACATTTAGTTTCCGCCGATATATTAGAATTGAAGATGTAAAATTTATAAGTATGGGAAAATATTTATATTTTATTGCCATGGCAACCATTTATCCTATCTTCTCTATGAAGTACAAGAGTAAAGTGGTCTTCAGAAGATTTCGATGGCAAAATGAGAATATACATTTTAAAGAGCATCTAAAAAATAATTGATCGTTAGAGCGAATTTTGAGAAAATCGAAAAAAAAAAAAAAACTGAAAAAGTACATCAGTAAAGTACTAGTACCTTTTGGCCGATTTTGATTAAAAGCTTATTTTTCCGGTCCCGGGGGTGTTTATCTTAAATATAAAATTTCAGCCTCATAGCTCAATTCCTTCATGCTTAAAATTGAACACACACCCACTTACTCACCCACTCTACTATAGACAGACAGTACCATAGTCGCGAAAAACTCACTTTTTCGGATTCAGGGGACCCCAAAAAACGTGAAGATCCATCAAAATCTTGATTCGACTTTTTTGAGATACAACCAATACTTCCTCTCTATATATATTAACATATATATAGAGGTAAGAGAAAGTAAAAAAAGACTTGGATTTCACATCCCACAGTTGAGCTACTTCCCACTACTCTTATTTATTTTTGTCCCTTATTCTTGCACGTTGGCATGTGGCAATAGGTTAAAAAAAATCATTCATTACCCAGCCCTTTATGAGAAAAGGTTAATTAATTACCGCAGTGTATAAAACAGAATACAAAAAGGAAGAAACAGATTGATTTATTAATAAACGTTGGCCTCATTCCCGCACTTTATTTTTGATTTATTATCTCATAGACGCTGTAGTAAAATGAAAGTAATAAAGAGACACTTTGATTAATTCATTTATTGACAGCCCACTAGAGTGGCTTGAGAATAAATTATAGATTCCCTCTTTATTTATTTATTTATAAAATTGTGAGAACGAGAGAGAGGAAGAGAGAATTCAGTACATTTTAAGAGGGCGTTGAGAGACTTTCATTCAACAGCATAAGGTACGGTAGCTAATCATTTTTAATTTTCAGAATTTTCATTTTGGACGTTTTTTACTTTCCATTACCTCTATAGTTGGGGGGTGAGAGGGAAAGTATTGGATCTATGTCAAAAATTTGATGTCGTGATTTTGATGGATATGCACGTTTTGATGCGTCCCCTGAGTTCGCGACAATGGTCTGTTGTCTGTTCAGGTGTCTGTGTTCAATTTTAAGCATGAAGGAATTAACCAATGAGGGCTAGAAATTTTATATTTAAGGTGCGCGTCTCGGGGTGCTAATTTTGGGAGTTTCCAGCGGCCACAATTTTGAAGATATTGACCTCAAATTTTATTTAAATTAAAGCTATTTAAAATATCTACAACTTATAGAAGCCCTTTTTTTGATTTTCGAAAAAATAAATTTTTTTTTTAGATTAATCGCATT
>JAKCPI010025726.1:0-13058 GCA_023213315.1 Euborellia annulipes | reverse complement strand
AGAAGAGATGCAGATTTAGAAAAAAAATAGATTTTATCATTAATTTTTATATTAACACCCCCCCAAAAAAAAAACTCAAAATCAAATATTTTTACTTTCTCTTACCTCTATGTTAATCAGGGGCGTATTTAAGGGGGGGGGGGGCTCCGGGCGCCCCCCCCCCCCCCGAAATTTCCCCAAACACATCTCTATATATATGGATATACAGGCATCAGCGCAACAAATTTTCCCGCAGAAGGATGGACAACTATGGTTCCGCAATAGAAAAAATGTTCCTCAAAAAATAAGGTAAGGTTTGGAGGACGCGCCAGGAAGGTCCTCTATTTAATGAAACAGACTTCTATAACAAAACGTTTCGGCTAATTTTAATGGCGCAATTAAAATTTTAATGAGCGCAATTAAATTAGCCGAAACTTTTTGTTAAAGGAGTCTGTTTCATTAAATAGAGGCGACCTCCTGGCTGCTGTCCTCCAAACCTCACCCACTGTTATCTCACAGCCACATTTCTCCAATTCCTCAAAAAATTTCGTGTGAAAAAAGTATAGTTTCTTAAAAAAAAAAATTTTCCTCAAAAAAAAAAATTTTTTGAGTTCGGGCACCCCCCCGAAAAAAAGAATTCTATATACGCCCCTGATGTTAATATATATAGAAAGTATTGGATTCATTTTAGAATAGGAAGAATAAATGAGCAAGCAGCTAGTTATATTTCAATTTATTAACAAACCAGGGCCGACGTTTCGGTCACGGTATGGGACCATCTTCCAGGGCCAGGTTAATGTCCGAAAAATACATACAATCCTCGCCAAGTTATATTGGGCATTCACAATTATACTTAAACTAATCATGATCATGCCTCAAATTTTGATTATTATCATACCATGGACAGAGAGTGGAGTGAGTAACTAGCTGCTTGCTCATTTATTCTTCCTATTCTAATATCAACACTCAGCTATATACCTCCTTCCAAATATTGGATTCATGTCTTAAACTTGATGTCGGATATACACGTTTTGAGGTCCCTTGAATTCAAAAAAGTGGTTTTCTCGTCATGGTCTGTCTGTCTGTCTATGAACAAAATATCTCAAGAACGAAAAGAGCTACGACGTTGATATTTTATATTTAAGTTAGGCCCCCCCCCCCCCCTGGGACGGGACCCGAAGCTTTTTAACAAAATCGGCCAAAAAAATACTAGTACTTTACTGTTGCACTTTTTCAGTTTTTTTTCGATTTTCTCAAAATTTGCTCCAACGATTTTGATTAAAATTCAAATATCAATATTTTTTAGATAACTTGACTTGAAGGGATAGGCCATTTCTTAAAGTTAGACCTAATGAAAAAAAAATGTGGTCCTGGGAATATTTTGTAACCTCCTTTATGATGTCAGGATCCACCCACTGATCATATGCAGACAGAGACTTTACGAGTATTGATAGTCGAACGTTTTAAGCCTAGCCCCATCGCTCGTTCCCGCAGCTAGTAGAAAACCTTCAACAATTGCTTCATATTTACTTGCTTGTCCGTTACAATAAATTTGCTTATCATGGGCTCCGAGTAATTAAGTGCTCGAGCACCCCCACACTCTGTCTGTGAGGTTTAAAGATAATTGAAAATGCCAATATTGCTTACCTTTTTACTTTTTCTTACCTCTATATATGTTAATATATATAGAGAGAGAAAGTATTAGATTCATGTCAAAAATTCGATTTTGAGATTTTGATGGATATACACGTTTTGAGGTCCCCTGAATCCACAAAAAATGGTTTTCGCAATATGGTCTGTCTGTCTGTTTGTGTTCAATTTTAAGCATGAAGGAATTGAGCTAGGAGGTTGAAATTTTAAATTTAAGTTAGGCACCCCCTAGGGCGTGAAAATAAGCTTTTAATCAAAATCGGCCAAAAAAATACTAGTACTTTACTGATGTAGTTTTTCAATTTTTTTCGATTTTCTCAAAATTCGCTGCAACGTTTTTGATTAAAATTCAAAAATCAATTATTTTTTAGATGTTCTTTAAAATGTGTATTCTCATTTTGCCATTGAAATCTTTTGAAGACCACTTTACTCTTGTACTTTTTTTTTTTATAAAAAAAAAAACACTTTTTTTCCATTCATACTCACATTCCCACACCCATACACAGTCTTTTCGGCAACTTAGGCCATATCTAATGTACTCGCACTCCACTTTTATAATTAATCAGTTAAATTGAAAACACTTTATAAGTTTTTGGCACGTCTGATCATATTATAAAATAAAATAGGCTTACATCTTAATCGTCTCCGCTTACATTGACGCTCTTCACATAAACTTCCCTAGAAATTTTCTCGTTATCCACTAGTAGAGATCAACTTTTTTTTCGCAATCTCAGACCATATAGACTTTAGACGATACTCAATATTTAATTAACTATTTATTGAGAGGTCCAGGCACATTGATTGACAAGTTTTTATTTTAAAATTATAATCTTTCCTGTGATAGCATAAATAAGCTAGTATTTCCATGAGGAGAAAAATTTGCATAAAGGAGAGCATAAGAAATGTCGAATTTCGAATATCTAGTGGTCATCAACCACACACTCACTAGAGAGTGGATTTATGATCAGCTATTATTTATTATTATTATCATACTATTATGAAATTCCCAATAATAGCCTTTCATTATCTTACCACATTAAATTATAATCGATTCAACCCCGCGGCTAGGCTGAGTTTTATTTAACGAATCCATCCATGCATTATAAAGAAAATAACGCGCTTAGAGGTAGTCTTCTATTAGCACCTATTTAAATTACAAAGAGATTTTTAATGAAATGTGTTATAGGAAATAGGCTTTGATATTATCCCAATAAACAGTAAGAGAAATCGTCTTACTTTCTTGTTAATATTTCAAAAGGGCTCTCATCTCATTATACTAGTAAGTCTAAAACAAAACAGACATACACCGAGTATTAGGAACATCCTTGTCAGTATATATGTCTATACCTACCTGGTATATGTTCTGTTTAATTAAAAGCAACCCTGAGGAACAGAATTTAAACAAATTCTCTATGTTCATCTGATTGTATCTAATTTCATATAGCAATATTATTCTATCCTTTTATTGATTCTTAAAATTACATTTTAATTAATAATAGGAATTTCGCATCCAGACCCATGCGACAAAAATTTATTTAAATTGTATTGACTAACAATCAATTTAAATAAATGGGACGGGGTCTGACCCCTGGCAGTCTGAAATGGATACCAAATGGCTTAAATAGAAATGCTTGGACCCTCAATATATAAATTAACAAATAATGAGTAGGCCTCGTTTAGTCTTATATGGCCTAAGTTGCCGAAAAGACTGTATGTGAGTGTGAATGGGGAAAAAAAAGTTTGAGTGTTTTTAATAATACAAAAAAAAGTTGTTAAATTCGGTCATCCTTAGTAATCTGATAATAGGCAACCCAAATGTCCAGCTTATTATTGATTTTTAGATTAATTACACCCAGAGCTTAGGCTTAAGCCGCATGTTCAGTGAAATTTATTTACGCCCGAATATGCTTGATTCGCTCTTCTTGGAACAATAAATAAACAAATTCATTAATAAGTTGTTTTACGGATTCTAAGGCTATATTTGTCTGTATTGCTTGGCTGTCAATTCATTTGAAATAATTTTTTGTCCCTTGGGACTAGAGCCCTGCACGGACTGATTTTTTTTGGCCCGTACCGGCCCGTGTCCGTATTTTTCTTTGACTTCCCGCCCGTACCCGGCCCGTAATTTTTTACCATTCTTCAGGCCCGCCCGGAATTTTTTCAAACCCGCCCATACCCTCCCGAGATCTAGTGAACAATCTTTTCGGCAACTTAGGCCATATAAGATTTTTACGAAAACCGTTGTATTGACTATATCTATTAGGGGTTCAGGCATTTCTATTTAAGCCATCTGGCATCCAAATGGCTTAAATAAAATCATCGGACTGCCTGGGGTCCGAACCCGAGACGTTTGGTATAGGAGGTAGCCCCGGGTTTGGGGCGATGTAAAATTTATAAACATGTGAAAATATTTATATTTTGTTACCAAAGCAACCATTTCTCCTATCTTTCTTACGAAGTACAAGAGTAAAGTGGTCTTCCGAAGATTTCAATGGCAAAATGAGAATATACTTTTGAAAGAGTATCTAAATAATAATTGATTTTTGAACTTTAATCAAAATCGTTGCAATGAATTTTGAGAAAATCGAAAAATAAACCTGAAAAAGTGCAACGGTCAAGTACTAGTACTTTTTGACAGGGGTGTTTAACTTAAATATAAAATTTCAGCCACATAGATCATTTCCTTCATCCATAAAATTGAACACAGATACACAGACCATGTTGGGAAAACCACTTTTACTTTTTTTGAATTCAGGGGACCTCAAAACGTGTATATCCATCAGAATCTCGACATCCTCTATATCTATATGTATATTAACATTTACATAAAAGTAAGAGAAAGTAAAAAACGATTCTAGCGAATGTGCTACGGCGCAGAGGCTCATTTAAGTACCTCAAGCAAGCAAAAATGACCGAATTTAGTACTGCTTCGTATCTCAAGTTAAATAAATTCACAGCTTAGCTTCTCTCACTCTAGACTTTCTCTCTATCTTGATTCTTTATTTTTTAAATTCTAATTCCACATACTGAACAGGTGCTTGAAATAATAAATAAAACCCTCTCTTGTGACTTTAATGTGCATAGTTGGAATAAACAACCCGCTATAAATCTATAGACTTTTCCGGTAAACTCTTTTTGCTTGTTTTCAACTCCTTTAATTTAAATTTCAATATTTTTTTTGGTCTGTTATTTTTAAAATATTATTAACAGCATGATAATTTATAACCGTCCTTTATAAATTATGTCACTCTCCTTATATTACAAATATGTCAATTCACGTCAACTTTTCTTTTGATGTGAAATTTATTAATTAATTTAGCTTTTAATCAGCTAAAGCCTATGCTTTTACTTGCTTCTTGTTGTGGAAATGACGAAGAATCTTAAAGGCGTTTTAAAAAAAATGAAATGAAATTATATCTAGTTAACATGAGAAAATTATTTTATAAATAATTAATTTTAAGAATTTTAATTGTGCTTGACAGCTTGGAAATATCCTTTTAAGATAGTCTCGTTATTATATATTCTTTAAAGAAATTAATATTGATTAAAAAAAAATTATCTTTAAGAAGATTCCCTCGTTTTAATATGAGATTTTTTAAATGAATTTTAATTTAATGATAAAAAAAAAAACCAAAAAAACAAAAAATTAATATTGATTAAAAAAAAAAATTATCTTTAAGAAGATTCCCTCGTTTTAATATGAGATTTTTTAAATGAATTTTAATTTAATGATAAAAAAAAATTATTAATTAAATTCTTACTTACTATTATCTAGCTAAAATATATTCTTGAATGAAAATAATTAATTCACCAAAGAGAAATTCTTTAAGATAGTGGATATTGTTTAAAAAAGTATTGCTGGATAAATTTTGAGAAATAAAACCAGATCTGGTGCTAAATGTCAAGGGTTCACAACCCAGAAATGTATACCAATTGAATTGGATACAAATAAATTGATTGGGTTCTAAATGCCCTTAGATGCCCAAAAAAGACCTTAAACAAATTAAAAAAAAATCTAGTGTGATGGTCGCACAGCACACATCTTTCTCTTACCTTCGGTAATCTAAAGTTGTGTTCTGTGCTTGTGTCGACATGTATTTAGTTTCCGACAGTACGGTACATTTTTTTTTTTTTTTTTAAACATTCACACTTTTTTCACACTCACACTCACACACACATTCACACAGTCTTTTCGGCAACTTAGGCCATTTAAGACTTTAGACGATAACCGTTGTAATATATATTATCTATTGTGGGTTGAGGCATTTCTATTTAAGTACGGTACATTCGACAATATGTAAAATTTATAAGTATAAGAAAATATTTATATTTTGTTACCATGGCAACCATTTCGCTTATCTTTTCTATGGAGTACAAGAGGAAAGTGGTCTTCAGAAGATTTCAATGGCAAAATGAGAAAATACATTTTAAAGAGCATCTGAAAAATAATTGATTTTTGAATTTCAATCAAAATCGTTAGTGCGAATTTTGAGAAAATCAAAAAAAAAAAAAAAAAAAAAAAAAACTGAAAAAGTGCATCTGTAAAGTACTCTTTGGTCGATTTTGTTCAAAAGCTTCTTGTTTCAACTTCATCTCTCTTTTGGTTCTTGAGATATTTTGTTCACAGACAGACCATTTTGCGAAAACCACTTTTTTGGATTCAGGGGATCTCAAAACGTGTATATCCGTCAAAATCTCGACAGCGAAT
This sequence comes from Euborellia annulipes, assembly GCA_023213315.1. NCBI lineage: Eukaryota > Metazoa > Arthropoda > Insecta > Dermaptera > Anisolabididae > Euborellia > Euborellia annulipes. Next base: position 6,721 of record JAKCPI010025726.1, on the reverse strand, counting down.
TTTTGATATGAATCCAATACTTTCTCTATATATATTAACATTTATAGAAGTAAAAGAAAGTAAAAAAACAGTCCCTCGTTTTATTTGAAATGTTTTGCTCGGCCTAACACTTTAATTTAATAAATAATATTATACAATCATTTCTAGTCAAGCTGGGATGTTTTCTTATATTTTACATAAGCCTTCAAATTATGTTTTTGCAATTCATTGTACATTTTTGTCCTTAAGATTGTGTTAAGCTGGCGGAAATATTTACCAATAAAATAATAATAGATGCCCCCAAAAACAATAAATCTAGTGTGATTGGTAGCCAATCCAATTGAAATAAATTTTTGTCGAATGAGACCAGGGGCGAATTAAAAGGGGGGGGGGCGGTGGGGGCGATCCCCCCCCCCCCCCGCCCCCCCGAGAAGAAATTCAAAAAGTTATAAAAACTAATAATCTAAAGAAATTATGATTTCCGCTCTTTAATTTCAATTGAATTTGTTACCAATCAATTTAAATAAATAGGAAAGGGGTCTAAATGGCCATAGATGCCGACAAAGTCCTTAAATAAAAAAAAAAAAAACCGCCCCCCCCCCGATAAAATATCATTAATTCGCCCCTGCATGAGTCAAAAAATTGACCTTTGGTACCAGATGTTAATGCTCTAGCCCTGAGCCTCAGGTCAAGTGTTACCCTTGTACTACTGTATTATCTTTGTACATGGTAACAAAATATTTTTCTATGTTTATAAATTTTATATCTTGAATTCAAATGTACCGTAATGTTAGAAACTAATTACATGTCGACACAAAAAAGTGTGATAAGCACAAAACACAACTTTCAATTACCAAAGGTAAGAGAAAATTCTGTGCTGTGCGATATCCACACCATATTTTTTAAATTTATTTTTCGCATTTCGCATTTTTCCTCCTTATACTCCATAAATTAATTGCCTGCCAATATAATTTAAATAAATATTATCGTTCAGGGCAGTAAGACCATTATTTAGGCATGGTAGAGTTTATTTCCGTGTGATTTTTTTATTTTTAATCTCTCCTTTACTGATCTATCATAGAAAAATCTCCTGACATTTTGTGACGGCTCGTTAACTAATTTCGCCATGAAATCAATTTTTTAACCCTTTTTATCAGCCAGGATAAAAAATTTATTGAATTAAAAAAAAAAAAAAATTTAACATTTATTTTGAAAGCATTTGATGTAATCCATCACAATAAAAGATTGAAAAAGACTTTGGCCGAATTGGCATCATTTATCATTTGACGCCTCCCTGGCTTAGTTTAATATCGAACCTGATAGAAATGTAAACGTGGACTAAATACACAAGAGGTAGGCTCTATTATGATTTGATTCATGTTGCTTCTCTGCTGCCATTAATCGACAACATTATTAAACAAACAATTGTTGGGAAACATCACTACCATGTTTTAGAAAATTATTTTCTAAAGTTTATTAAATTGCAACTTTAAAGAGAAAATATTATGTACAAAATAGCCTGCGATAGGCTATTAACAAAGTTAATTCCTATGCAGTGTGAGACTTTAAACGATACATAATAATTACGATACAAATTTATTCAGGTACTTGCTCATTCGCTTGATTTAGTATCCAAATGGTTTAAATAAATAATGTATTCATCCGACTGCCTGGGATTCTAACCCAGTGGCTTTTAGGTTATCAATATTGACATTTGTCATTATCTCTAGCCCCTCGGCTACCGAAGGAAAGTTTCATTGTTGTACAATTTTAATAAATATTAATTATTTATTACTTTCTCTTACCTCTATATATTTTAATATATATAGAGAGAAAGTATTGGTTTTATGTCGAGATTTTGATGGATATATACGTTTTGAGGTCCCCTGAGTCCAAAAAGTGGTTTTCGCAAAATGGTCTGTCTGTGTGTGTGTGTTCAATTTTAAGCATGAAGGAATTGAGCTACGTTGAAATTTTACATTAAAGTTTTGTACCCTCCTGGACTACTAGATCACATTTAATTCATAAACTGCACAAATGAATAACGTTTGCTTTACGTGTAATATTTCAAAACACAATATGGAGTAAACAACAGATCGTAATAGACCGAAAGGACTGTTTCACTCGCTCCCTCTTACATATATACCTGTATATATATTCCTCGCGCTCGTACCTACGGCAGACTTTTAATGTGTCTGGCAAGATGAAAGAACCATCTAAACTGTCTGGCTACTGAGGAAACATCATTTAATAGTTCCTCAAATAACATATATAAAATTCAGCTTTTATACTATAACGAAAGTATAATTACAATTTCTTGTAGTTTAAGGGTGTCTGGCAAGGGGATGGAACTGTACTAAGTGTCTGGCAATGGACAACTCGACTTCTAACATTATTGGGAATAAAATATATAAAAACTGAGCTTTATACTATAACGAATTTCAGATACAAATTTCTACACCGTTACTATCTGTTATCTGCCAAAACCACCACGACCCAAGTTTCATAGTTGGAGATTATTCTTACCTGTATTTGGGACATACATAGAAAAACTTTCAGTTTTTATAAAATAACGAAGGTCTGGCCGTCGCTGGCTCTTGCTCTATAATAGAGAACTTTGATCCCCCCCCCCCCCCTGAAATAAGAAACTATTTTTATTTATTGAGATATAAAAATATAAGCCTGTCCTGCGATCACGACAAAATAAATTAGGATCTGAACATATGTATTTATCCTTTATTTAAGTTTGGTGACCTTAAGATATTTTATAGATGAATACCAAACCAAATACCAGACTTGACACTCAATTTGATAATGAGTTAATCGATTTGTTGGTGTTAATAGCTTAAATTGAAGCTCATACCTTAAATTCACTCGCAACCCATCGTTTTACATAGCTTACAATATTTATTTAAATAAAGTTAATTAACAATTTTTCAAAATTTCCTAAACAAAGAGTTACAATATTTTATCGAGGCCAGATCCGGACAGAGGATTTCCGTGAGAATCTGGGGGTATGGAAAATTTTTTTGAAAATTAGCCACTGAAATCTGCGTTTTTAGCTATCCTGAGTCGTGAAAAGATTAAACTTGATTTTTTTAATTGGAATTTTAAGATTTGAGCTTAAAGGGCCCGGGCCCCTTGAGGAAAAAATTTCAAGAAAATGATTTTTTTTAATTGGAATTTTAAGATTTGAGCTTAAAGGGCCCGGCCCTTGAGGAAAAAATTTCAAGAAAATGATTTTTTTTAATTGGAATTTTAGATTGCGTTAAAGGGCCTGGGGCCCTTGAGGAGAAAAATTTCAAGAAAATGATTTTTTTTAATTGGAATTTTAAACTTGAATATTATTTTTAATAAGAATTTTAAGGTGGAAGCGCATTGGGCCCGGCCCCTCGGAGGGCTCCGGGCCCCGGGGCCATAGCCCCCCTGCCCCCCCTGTCTGCGGCCCTGGCAACATTGCATCATTGTTGCTGAAATATTGTCAATATTGAGCAAGATTCGCAATATTTCTGCAACATTGCTGCAATATTTTGTGCTGTGTGGGAAGTATACAATATTATTTTACTTATTTAAAAATGAATCACAATACAATTACTTGCTGCTAGCTTCTTGAGAGAACAGTCAAAACACTTTCTCATTACTAGATAATAGGGTTCCCGTCTTGAACGATAAAATTGAGACTCTCGCCATCATTCAATGAACCCAACCTGAGCAGAATCTTTCTGTTGATTGAAAAATCCATCTTTCGCTGAACTTCTCCCATTATTTTTACAGAGTATTTTTTTGGCAGCAGTAATTTTTCTTATTTGGGGAATTTTTAATTACAGACCCCATTTTGTATTAATTATTTATTAAAAATATAAATATTGTACAATGTTTCGAATTCTGCAGCCGTTATCAAGTACTGCTTCACTTGCTCCGACTCAAGTGAAAACAATTTGTAATTTTTCTATTCCCCATTTACTTTCGAAAGCAATAATAATTTTTCTTTTAAGCACAAACATATCTCGCAAATTTGCTATCTTAAACGATATATTGACTGGCTAATGAACAGTCTATTTGAGCATTGATTGAAAAAATCCCATCCTTTTCAAACAAGGCTCTACCTAGTTAATTTTTCTTTTTATTTAAGATAAAAAATATATTCTGTTTGAGCTAATTGTGTATTTTTAATTAGATAGAGGCTAGAGTTTTGATTTCATCGCTCAATACTGGAATTGAATCACTCATTGAATCTCTTTGATAATAAAGCAAAAACTTTACCTCTTCTCTTCTTATTTTTAAATATATATTATTACCTTTCTTATTTATTAACTAGGGAGCATCTAAAATGCCTTTTTGCATAATTTATCTTACTAAATTTTTTAAAGTAAAAAAAAAAGATGAATGAAAGAAATTAATATATAAATATTAGCTTCCTCTCTTTTTCTCGTCTAATACTAAAGAGAGAAAGAAATAGAGTAAAAACTCAATGGCTTAAGCTTTTACATAAACAGAGAAAGAAAAAAAGAAATAAATGACTAAGTGGGTGGGGATACATTCAAAAATATTATCCTTATTTATCCTGAAAATCTCATGTCCAAAAAGCTTACAAAAATCTTAAGCATTTTTCTTGACTCACTCGGCAAGGCAAAAAAATTGAACCCTATCCGGCTTAGCCATTTAGAAACTCTACAAATATTAGATTAAACTAAAAAAAAATTAATCTCTTTGAAAATAATATAATTTCTCTGATTTATTTTTTATTCTTACCAAATAATTTTTTTTATTAATAAATACTTATAAAGATGTAAAATATAATTAAGATATTAATTTAATTTTTTCTTTTGTTATAGGTAAGACGACGACGACTATCCATTCCATATGTCATATTTGGTGTTCAGTTTGTCATACTTCGTAATGTGAGTTTTAATTTCCATTTTATTATTATCTCCTTTTCTAAGACAAAAAAAGTCTATAACAAGCTTAGTAAGCAAAAAAGGCAAAAATTTGGAATAAATATAAAAATAATTTTGCCACGCCCATTTTGTGCCTATTAATATTTATGTATAGTTGTGATGAATATTGATGAAAGTTTGAGATAATGAGACAGTTTGGAGTTTTTCATTGATTTTATTGATCAATTTAACACCATAAATTGGGTGTTAAAAAGTAAGGTAATAACATCAGCGTTAAAAAAATGCAGTTTTAACATGTTGCTTTTATCTCAAAGCTGTCGAAATCATAATCTTACTTTTTGGTTAAAGAGGCCATTTTTATGTATTAAATACGGCGTTAAAATATTAAAAGGCATCCCCTGGACATAACATTAATTTTTAACACTATTGACTAAATGTTAACACTTTGGCGTTAAAGTTTTTGCTTACAGAATATCACTTTGAGGCAGGAGGTGTTAAAATGAATTAAAGCTGTTTCAGATGTTAAAAGTTAACGTTTTTGCTTAGAGAATTGACCTAATTTTGTGGTAGGGAAATTATTTTAAAAAATACATACTTCCGATGGCTACCGGGGGTCGTTTCTCACGCTGATTACTCCGGTACATCAATCCGAGCTTTCGCCGTTCTTGGCATTGCTTAACCGTTGTTTGAAGTACACTATACTCTTGTACTTCATTAGAAATGATGGAGAATTATTATAAGTAACAAAATATAAATATTTTTCTATGCTTACTAATAACGGAAACTAAATAAAAAATCTCTAGGCCTATTTAGCAACTTTTTTTTTACTTCCTCAACTTTTTCTTTGAAAATAAAATATTACTATTGTCCCGTTTACAAGACCGAGAAATTATTAACAATTTTGTGAGTATTGATCCACATGAAAATATATACGGGTATATAGGGTCTAATCTGATTTATTTTCTCCTGGATGTAAAATTATAGGCTTCTTTTAATATAAATATTCTTAAAGTATAGAATTGGCAAAGATTTAATCGTAATTTTTGTTTTGCGACTGTAAAATTATTTTAATATCCAGCACCAACTCTTGAATTTAAACTATTGATCGAAACACGAAAAACGACTTCTTTTTTTACGGTCATAAGCATTGCATTAGTAAAAATAGAATATCGATTTATTAAAATTTAAATCAATTTCGTCTTTTTTAATTGTGTTTTTAAAAATATATAGGCCTATTGAGGGATCGGTCCATTGGTTAATCGATCTAGCTCTGGAGAGGAAAAATATTTGAGAATTATAAATAACTTCCCATTATAATTAGGCAGAAAGTATTGGATGATTGAAATAATAAGAGACACAGCTTTAATTTTATTGATCATTCTCAGCTCACGTTTCGGTGAAAGTGTAGACAGACTTGTGGTGTTGCTGAACTTGGTTTGCTTGAAAAAATAAATAAATAAATACATTTTCAGCAAATTTTTTTTATTAAATACAAAGTGATTATTTCTAAATATTTCGGAAACTTAATGGCAGTCTTCTTCAGTGGATTTTATCTCATTCACCATGTATGTCCCTCACAATTAGAACACTTGAAAGTGACCAATTATCAAATAATTTGATAAACGTTGCTGAACGAGCAACATGGTCGCTTACAAGCATTCTAATTGTGAAGGGGAGATTCCGCGTTGAAAGAGGTAAAAACTGAAGGAGTGCCAGTAGTTTCCTAAATATTTAGAAACTAACCGCGGCTCCCCCTGAACTCCCCCGCCTAGGGCGGACCCGCGCCTTTTCTTAATTATGAGAAGCTTCAAGTCTAGACAGGATGGCTTCGCCAGCTGGCTCGG
>JAKCPI010025725.1:0-21842 GCA_023213315.1 Euborellia annulipes | reverse complement strand
TAATTTATCTTGAATATGAAGTTGCAGAATAAGCAACGTTTCGGTCATTAAATTTTTTTCTTGAAAAATAAGAGTCAAATGAGGGTTTGAGAGCAAAATTAAGACCGTTCACTTTTTACTCTTTTGAAAAATAGAATCAAAGTTAAAAGCCTTATATTAAATTTCTCTTAAAATGCTCCACATTTATTTATTCACATTTCAGCAATCATTAAGAACTTTATTTAAGTAGAGATTTTAAAATTTATATTCAGATTTTTGGATTTTATTTTTGCATTAAGGAACTGCTGCACTCTGGAGGATTAGTATTGAAATTCGGACATAGTTTCATTATTACACTGAATAGCTACCATAAATTACTATCCAAAAAAGGGAAAAATAAGAAAATTGCTTACTTTTTAACTTGAACCTCTTTTGCTTTGAACCACTCAAATGTTTAAAGTTATATAAATAGTCAAAATGGTTGTGAAAATAAAAAAAGTCGAAATGGCAGCCCTAGAATGATCTAAATGTTGCAACTTCCAATCTAATAATGTTACTAATAATAAAATGTACATTACATTTGAGTAGGACGATAGTCCAAGAATGTAGAATTTACATCACTCACCTGTAACAAAAAAAAATCCTAATTAGAAACAAGAAAATAATTAGCCTAGAGAATTTAGCATTTAAAATACTTTTTTTTGCTATGGATTCCAATTGAATTGCATGAACTAATACGCCAAAGCAAAACCTTAATTTTGCTTAAATTATTTAATTGTTTTTTTTTTTTTTTTTTTTGTTACGTTAATTTAATCGTTTTCTTATGTTCTGTTTATAAATGAGTTTCTTTTAGTTGAAAAAAAAATTGTTTAGCTAATTTAGAAATTATATATTCACTTATGTACAGGCAACATGCGGAAAAAATTAATTATATGTTAATTAAACATCAATTAAACAAAAAAAAAAGAAAAGAAAAAATCAATAGTACGGAAGTAAAAAAACAAACAAAATTAGAGGTATAGTTGGTCAGTACAAAGAACTTTATGCTACTACCTTAAAAATAGTTTGTTTGTTTTTTTGTGGAAAAAATGTCCTGAGATTTATTTTGGCTTTAAAACATTATTTTTTTGAAAGAACAAGCTTGATTTTATGCTCTTGAGAGTGTAACGAAACGTTTGCACTCGTGTTAAGCTAGCGAGTTCCAGGAAGGCCAGAATTCCTTGACTTCATCCAAGAACAAGAAAAAAGCGGCTGGCAAAAGAAACTAGACTTAACATATTTGTTAAAGATTAACATATTTATATCTCAAAAACCAATTAATATATCAAAAATTTAATAGAATTTAGGATATACTAGAATAGAAGAAAAGTCTATTAATGTTATAAAAAAGCCAGGTCAATTAGCTGTGTATTTTTATAGTGATTGTTAAGACAAATTCGTTTTATTTTTCTTTGCGCTATTCTCTTGAGACTGTTTGTTATACCTGTTATATAAATTCCAATAGGAAGGAAGTTTACTTCTTATTGCAGATGGAAGGAAAAAGTAAAATATAAGATTAACTTTATTTTGCCCTCGGGCTTGGCGTAGTTGGTAGCACGCCTGCCTGGTATACTAAGGGTCGAGGTTCGGATTCCAGGCAGTCGGATAAAAATAAAATAATAATTTTGCTCAATGTGTAAAAAATAGATAACAGCAGAAATTTCATAATCCAAGGAAGTGTAGTTCCAATTATTAATAAAAAATTTTATTTTGAATTAAATATTTTATCTATTGCAAAAAAAATAAAATAATAAAACTGTCTATTTATTAATTAATTATGCATATCCAAAAAAAAACTAAGATTAGATGAGACTTGGAGAGTAATTGACCCTGAGCGGTGGCAGATGACCTTTTTTTTAATATTCCAAGTGTGGAGTCATTTCTAATTTTACAAAAAAACAAAAAATTTAATAATAATAATTAATTAGAAATAAGATAAGAGAGAGATAGAGAGAGTGAATTTTATTGAGAGTGATGTTGATTTAATTTTTTTTTTCTACTATATAATATAGTATATATTATAATCTTGAAATAAAATTTCCTATAATAATGAAGGTAAATTGAACAATTGTTGAACCCTAAATTGAAAAGCTAAAACCTTTCGGTTTGCAATCTCTGACGGTTTTAATTTTTACTCCCCCTGGGTCCAAAAAAAGTGGGTCTGTCTGTCTGTCTGTTTGTAACGATTTTTTAGCATGAAAGAATTGAGATAGCGGATTGAAATTTTATGTTTAAGTTAGCTACCCCTCCCGGACACTCAAAATAAGCTTTTGGACAAAACCGGCATTTTTTAGTTTTTTTCGATTTTCCTCAAAATCCGCTCCAACGATTTTGTTTAAAATTCAAAAATCTATTATTTTTTACATGCTCTTTCAAATTTATATTCTCCTTTTCGTCCTCTAAGTGTTTTTAAGCACAATTTACTCTTGTACTTCATAAAAAAATAGGAGTTACGAGCAAGAGCGGATCCAGAGGTGTTTCTCGGGGGGGGGGGGAAGTAATCTGCTGTGACTGGTCACACAATACACAATTTTTTCTTAATTTCGGTAATTTAAAGGCGCATTCTGTTCTTGTTTGCCAGAATATAAATACAAATCAAATTTTTAAGTATTGATTTTTAAATTTTTACATTAAAAATAAATTTTTTTTCGGAAAAAACTATTTTTTTATTAAGTTTGGCACCCAGCCTGGGGCCTGAAAATAAAAAGCATTTGAACAAAATCGGTCAAAAAGTACTAATACTAGTACTAGTACTTTAGTGATGTACTTTTTCAGTTTTTTTCGATTTTCTCAAAATTGGCTCCACCAAATTATTTTAAAAATTCAAAAATCTTTTATTTTTTAGATGCTATTTAAAATGTATATTCTCATTTTGCCCTTGAAGTGTTTTGAAGTACACTTTACTCTTGTACTTCATAGGAAAGGTTTCAGATTTTTCAAATTCACTTTCCGGCTCTTCCTTCCATAGAGCCAATGTTAAATCCCTGTAGGGATTCGCATTTTAATTTCGATTCAAAAGGGGTCCGTCACACTTTGGAATTTTTTATACATTTAAAAAAAAAATTTCCAATTAATATGAAATTTTGTATTTATTTAGGATTCTATATTGTGTATAAAATATCCAAATATGAGATTAAAATTTTGAAAATTAACCAGAGTTTATTTCAAGTAGTCAAAATTAAAAAAATCTGGTGTGACTGGCGCACAGCACACAACTTTCTCTTACCTTCGGTAATCGAAAGTTGTGAACTGTGCTTGTCACACCAGATTTTTTGTGTTGAGATATATTTAGTTACCGACAGTAGGGTACATTTGAATTCAAGATGTAAAATTTATAAGTTTGGGAAAATATTTATATTTTGTTACCATAGCAACCATAGGAGAAATTCCTATCTTTCCTATGAAGAACAAGAGTAAAGTGGTCTTCAGAATATTTCAATGGCAAAATGAGAATATACATTTTAAAGAGCAACTAAAAAATAATTGATTTTTGAATTTTAAAAAAAATCGTTGGAGCGAATTTTGAGAAAATCGAAAAAAACTGAAAAAGTGCATCAGTAAAGTACTAGTACTCTTTGGTCGATTTTGTTCAAAAGCTTCGTGTCACGTCCCATGGGGGGTGCCTAACTTAAATATAAAATTTCAACCTCCTAGGTCTTTTTCGTTCTTGAGATATCTTGTTCACAGACACACAGACAGACACACACACACACACACACACACACACACACACACACACACACACACACACACACACACACACACACACACACACACACACACACACACACACACACACACACACACACACACACACACACACACACACACACACACACACACACACACACACACACACACACACACACACACACACACACACACACACACACACACACACACACACACACACACACACACACACACACACACACACACACACACACACACACACACACACACACACACACACACACACACACACACACACACACACACACACACACACACACACACACACACACACACACACACACACACACACACACACACACACACACACACACACACACACACACACACACACACACACACACACACACACACACACACACACACACACACACACACAGACCATGTCGCGAAAACCACTTTTTTGGATTCAGGGGACCTCAAAACGTGAAGATCCATCAAAATCTCGACATCGAATTTTTGACATGAATCCAATACTTTCTCTCTATACCGGGTGGGCCATTAGTGCGTGGACGGAAGATTGTGGGCTTATTAACGGACATTTTTAAAGTTTGTTGATCGTATATAATGTGGGGCCTTTAGGGCTACAAATTAAAAATATTTTTGTTCCAATTGCACTTTTTATACAGGGTGACCCATATCAAAGTTATGTTTTTTTAAATGGTACGCCCTATTTATTATTGCATATTTGGATTCTACGGCCAATTTGAGTATGACTTTATGTCATGCAATGTATTCTAAACCAAACCGTTTAGCCGCAAATCGGGTTTTTGTGAAAAAACTACTGTCTGAAAAAAATTGAATATCTCGCGAACCATAATACCTAGGGGGCTGTTCTTTTGTGATCTTACTAATCATGAAATGTACTAATGTAGGCCAAATGGGTAACCCGGAATTATTATTATGTTGGAAGATATGGCCATACCAATTTGGAAAATTTCAAACATGGATAACTTTATTTTTTCAAATGGAACATACTACTTTTTTGATGCCAAGGGACGTGAAATTTAATTCTCTTTCTAATGACATAATGTTGTCTATATCTATCTTTGGTAGTTTTCTTTTATTCCAAAATATCTGATAACGAAAAAAAAATACATTTATTATAGACAAAAGCATTTAAAAAAAAATCCAAACTCAAACAAAATTGTTATAAATGGAAAAGATATGCTAAATATTCGAAAATGTATTGAAATTTCCCTTTAAAATCATTTATTTGAACTTCCCGAAAAAGAAATTAGGGTTATGTTTAGGTTAGGAGAAGCGCCATCTTGTTGAAAAATCATACCCCAATTTTAGCAAGCGGAGCTTCTTCTAGGAGTTCAAATAAATGATTTTAAAGGAAATTTCAATACATTTTCGAATATTTAGCATATCTTTTCCATTTATTACAGTTTTGTTTGCGTTTGGATTTTTTTTAAAATGGTTTTGTCTATAATAAATGTATTTTTTTTTTTCGTTATAAGATATTTTGGAATAAAAAGAAAACTACCAAAGATAGATATAGACAACCTTATGTCATTAGAAAGAGAATTAAATTTCATGTCCCTTGGCATCAAAAAAAGTAGTATGTTCCATTTGAAAAAATAAAGTTATACATGTTTGAAATTTTCCAAATTGGCATGGCCATATCTCCCAAAATAAGAATAATTCCGGGTTACCCATTCGGCCTACATTAGTACATTTCATGATTAGTAAGATCACAAAAGAACAGCCCCCTAGGTATTATGGTTCGCGAGATATTCAATTTTTTTTCAGACAGTAGTTTTTTCACAAAAACCCGATTTGCGGCTAAACGGTTTGGTTTAGAATACATTGCATGACATAAAGTCATACTAAAATTGGCCGTAGAATCCAAATATGCAATAATATACAGGGCGTTCCATTTAAAAAAACATAACTTTGATATGGGTCACCCTGTATAAAAAGTGCAATTGGAACAAAAATATTTTTAATTTGTAGCCCTAAAGGTCCCACATTATATACGATCAACAAACTTTTAAAAATGTCCGTTAATAAGCCCACAATCTTCCGTCCACGCACTAATGGCCCACCCGGTATATATATTACATATATACATAGGTAAGAGAAAGTAATACACAGAGCCTATGGAGATTTTGAATCAATTTTGCTTTGTACTTATGAATTGGAAGTTGTCAAGTCCCGAACTAAGGTGCTATGGGAAACTAAATATATCTCGACATAAAAAATCTGGTGTGGCCAACACGGTGCACAACTTTCTTTTACCGAAGGGTAAGAGAAAGTTGTGTGCCAGTCACACCAGATTTTTATTCGCTATTTTAATATTGTGTAATCATCGGACCTGAAGCTGTGGGCAATGAAACATTAAAAAAAAAATGAACCAAAGAGAGGCAAAGTGATTTTTGTTTTTTTTCCCGTCCATATGAATCAAGGGAATCAAGGGACCCTTATGATCATGAAGCAGGAGCTTTAAAGCGCCAGGAACAAAGCAAGAGCGACGGCATCTAGTCAAAAGGTCATTTCTCTCTCTTTCGCTTTAATTATTAAAATTTTCAAAATTAAAATGTCAAATGTTATTAGTTAATAAAAGTTTTCTAATTAAAATATCAGAATAACTTTATAGTTTGTATAAAATTCAAAATAATAGTATTCATAATTAAATCAACTTTAAATAATTCGTTTAAAATAAAGAGGGTTTAAAATGATGTAACCAACATGAATGTGTGTATAAAAGCTCTGTTTAATTAATGTGCTTTCGTGTCAACCTCAAAATTTATTTTATTTCCACCTCATTGTTTCCGTATCGATTATTTCCACTCTGTTCGATGACACCTTGCATTGCTTCATTGAGATGGAATCCTCCATAGGTGCGTTACCAGACGTCCGGATTTGGAGCACGTGTCCGGTTTGGCGTCCGGATCTGAGAAATGTCCGGATTTTACTAATATGAACCGAAAAAGTGGCCGAATTGAGGAATTTTACTCCGCGCAGCATCACAGGTTATCTACTGTATGTAAATATTTCAAGGAATTTAAGTGATAGTGTATTAAAAAGGTTTAATTATAATAAATTTGTAATTTACTAGCCGCGAGCGTGAGTGTTTTTTAAACATGAATGTTTTTTAAACATTCACACTTTTTTTCATTCACACTCACACTCGCACACACATTCACACTGTCTTTTCGGCAACTCAGGCCATATAAGACATTTACGATAACCGATATTGATTTAATATACATATATGGGGTTCAGGCATTTTTATTTAAGCTATTTGGTATCCAAATGGCTTAAATAAAATCATCGGACTGCCTGGGGTCCGAACCCGCGACGTTTGGTATAAGAGGTTAGCACGCTAACCTCTACACCAATCCCGAGGGCAAAAGAAAATTTATTTTTTTTTTTTCTCATTCACACTCACATTCACACACACATTCATACAGTCTTTTCGGCAACTTAGGCCATTTAAGACTTTGACGATAACCGTTGTAATATATATTATCTATTGTGGGGTCAGGCATTTCTATTTAAGTCATCTGGTATCCAAATGGCTTAAATAAAATCATCGGACTGCCTGGGTCCGAACCCGCGACGTTTGGTATAGGAGGAAGGCACGCTACCTACTACGCCAAACTCGGGGGCAAAATTATTATTATTATTATTATTATTATTCCATTCCAATCCAGTGCCTGCTTGAGGATTTGTTTACATTCATGGAATACACAAATGAAAAGAATACATATAAATATTTCTCTATACATTACCTATGGAAGAAATCGTAACTTTAAGAATTAATAACTCAAAAAGTTATTAGAATTTCGGAATGAAAACAATTTTCCTGTAATCCGGAGAAAGTCATCTTTATGCATATAAAATTTCATTTCAAAATTCCAACAGGAAGTTGCCTAAATAGATCGTGAAAGACAGACAGACGGACATTAGCGAATTAAATATATAGATTAACCCCATAATACTTATTTTTTAATTTAAAAAGCTTATGAATCAAGATAGGTTTTTCACGTCTCAGGATATCTGAAAATGCAGATTCTGTGCCTAATTTTCAAAAAATTTCCCATACCCCCCTCGGAATAAATTATGGTAAATCTAATCATTGGATAAATTGTCACACACAGTGTAATCCTAGTGTCCATTCGAAACATTTTTATTTTATGAAAAAATCCTTCAAGTCCTTAGAAAGGAGATTTCCACTTACAACGTGTTAGCTCTATTTGTATGATAAAGTGAAAATTCTATCTACCTTAAAACGTACTATAATAGTATGAATTTATTCTCCCATAGACGGGCGATATTAAAATCAGGGCACTAAACGAAAAGAGATCGAGGGGTGGGAGGGAGTAAGCACTTTACATATTAATTAAAATTAATTTGCTGGCTTCACATTTCAATGATAATTTGAATAATCAAATTTAATTAACGATTTAATGTTAGTAATATTAATTAGGCGTTAGAAATTTGAACATGAAACGAATAATTATACATAATGCTACGGAATGTTCATTTTAAAAATTTCGAAAAATAAAACTAAAGGCGGCTTTATACGTAACTGCAAACTTGACAAGCATTCACGTGCAATCTGTTTGTACAAGCAAACTGTAGCGTCTGTAGGAAGCATTTTAATTGAGCAAGCCGTTTGATGCTTGAGTGAATTTTAATCATGCAAAAGCAAAACTCTACGCCATTTTATAGACGTCTTGACATTTGATATTTATTTAATATATATTAATACTGTTTAAGCAAGCGAGTATTTCTTGTTATCTTCGGATAAATAATTCTTTGTTTCGCTCATTTTTAGGTTAATTTTCAGCATAAGCTGTTGCTTGTACAAGCATGCTTGTGCCGTGTAGCGCCGAAGGGAATCGTGCATGCTGGTACAAAAAGATTGCACATGCATGCTTGTCAAGTTTGAAGTTACGTGTGTAGCTAATTAAAGAGATTTCTTCTTTTCTCTACAAGACGTGTTCCAAATATAGTAGAACATTTTCTGTTAATAAAAAATCTGGTGTGACTGGCGCACAGCGCACAACTTTCTCTTACCTTCGGTAATCGAAAGTTGTGTTCTGTGCTTGTCACACCAGATTTTTTGTGTCGACATATATTTAGTTCCCGACAGTACGGAACATATAAATTCAGATGTAAAATTTATAAGTATGGGAAAATATTTATATTTTGTTACCATGGCAACCATTTTTCCTATCTTCCCTATAAAATACAAGAGTAAAGTGGTCTTCAGAAGATTTCAATTGCAAAATGAGAATATACATTTTAAAGAGAATCTAAAAATTAATTGATTTTTGAATTTAAAAAAAAATCGTTGGGGCGAATTTTGAGAAAATCGAAAAAAACTGAAAAATACATCAGTAAAGTACTAGTACTCTTTGGCCGATTTTGATTAAAAGCTTATTTTTCCGGTCCCGGGGGGTGTTTAACTTAAATATAAAATTTCAACCTCGTAGCTCAATTCCTTCATGCTTAAAATTGAACACACACAGACAGACAGACAGACCATGTCGCGAAAACCACTTTTTTGGATTCAGGGGACCTCAAAACGTGAAGATCCATCAAAATCTCGACATCGAATTTTGGACATGAATCCAATACTTTCTCTCTATATATTAGCATATATAGGTAAGAGAAAGTAAAAAGGGGAATACCACCATAATCTTATTTTTCTCGATTAAAATAATTGAATAATAAATCTCTGATTAAAAAAATGCAATCTGTTTTTTATTTCAACATCATTCAAATAAATGAAAATAGAGAAAAAAATCTTATGTAGCTAGATTTATAAGAAAATAAAATAAAAATGCTTGACATAAACAAAAAAATTCCTATTTCTCAGCTAACTACTGTACAGTCAGTTTCAATATTATTCGCCACCCTAGAGAATAGAGCCGTGAAGTTAGACAACCAATGCGCTTAGCTGCAGTACGTGTTGCCTCAAAAATACTATTTTCTCTGCAATATAAAAAAAAAAAGTTTTTTTTTTTTTTATTTTAGAAATATTAATGAATTCTTGATTCCATAAGTTCATATTTCAAAACTAAAAATTAAAATTTTATTCCCATGTATTTGAATGTTAATATTTATATAGCAATTACTCAATAGAAACTTCTTGATTTGTTTTCTTTGTTTTTACTAACTTTTATGAAAAACAAAATATAACTTCACAAACTTCATATATAAAATAATAAAATAAGATAAATTTAAACAATGTTCGTAGGAGGATGGGTGCACTTTTTGTTATTTACTTTCTCTTGCCTCTATATATATGTTAATATATAGAGAGAGAAAGTATTGGATTCATGTCAAAAATTCGATGTCGAGATTTTGATGGATCTTCACGTTTTGAGGTCTCCTGAATCCAAAAAAGTGGTTTTCGCGACATGGTCTGTCTTTCTGTCTGTCTGTGAACAAAATATCTCAAGAACGGAAAGAGTTAGGAGGTTGAAATTTTATATTTAGGTTAGGCACCCCCATGGGACGCGACACGAAGCTTTTGAACAAAATCGACCAAAGAGTACTAATACTTTACTGATGCACTTTTTCAGTTTTTTTTTTGATTTCCTCAAAATTCGCTCCAACGATTTTGAATAAAATTCAAAAATCAATTATTTTTTAGAATCTCTTTAAAATGTATATTTTCATTTTGTCATTGAAATCTTCTGAAGACCACTTTACTCTTGTATTTTATAGGGAAGATAGGAAAAATGGTTGCCATGGTAACAAAATATAAATATTTTGCCATACTTATAAATTTAACACCTTGAAAATCGAATGAACCATGAACTGTCGGAAACTAAATACATGTCGACACAAAAAAATCTGGTGTGATAAACACAGTATACAACTTTCTCTTACCTTCGGTAATCGAAAGTTGTGTGCTGTGGGCCAGTCACACCAGATTTTTTTTTACTAATTATTATATTTCTAGCTCCAAATTTTTATAGGTAGGGGAAGGGGGGAGGGGTCCAACTCATATTTAACGATACCCTCTCCCCCCCATAAACAAAATATTATTTAAAGGAAAGGGCCGGAGAATAAAAGCCAGCAGTAAAAATTTGCTATTTAAAGATTATGTGAGAGGGTCCATCAAATGCTGGCTTTTATACTCCGGTCCTTTCCTTATACATTTGATCTAGCGTAAATCTCCAATTGTAATATTATTTAAAATTCCGTATGCCCCCGAGTTTCGCGTAGTAGGTAGCGTGCCTACCTCCTATACCAAACGTCGCGGGTTCGGACCCAGGCAGTCCGATGATTTTATTTAAGCCATTTGGATACCAAATGGCTTAAAAGAAATGCCTGAACCCACAATTTATATAATAATCACAACGGTTATCGTCTAAAGTCTTAAATGGCCTGAGCTGCCGAAAAGACTGTGTGAATGTGTGTGTGAGTGTGAGTGTGAATGAGAAAAAAAGTGTGAATGTTTTTTTGTTAAAAAAAAAAAAAAAATACCGAAAATATATATTATAATGTATTTTGTTCAAAGGACCCTATCAAAGTTATAATTTTAAATGAGTAGACCTACAGTTTGTTAATACATGGATTTAAAATTTTAATTTTATGAACCTGTGGTCAATAAATATTTCTAAAATAAAAAATTGTAGGGGAAATAGAATTTTTGGAACAACACTTAGGGCAGATAAGCGCTCTGGTTGTCTAACTTCACGGCTTCATTCTCTTAAGGTGGCGGTTAATATTGAAACTGACTGTACGTCTAAAATAAATGATATCATTCATACACATATTGGTATAAATTTTTTTCTCATATCAATTTGTCCTATTAATAGCTCTCTCTCTCTCTGGTGGGAAATGAATAGGGTGTTATCCTCAGTCGAGGGGAATTATGGGGGCAATGCCATGCCTGCCCTCTAATATTTTTCTAAGATAAAAACGGGCTCTAAAACAATTTGGTTTTACAAAAATTTATCAAAGTTCTATTTTCAAAAATCTGGTGTGATCTGGTGTGGCTGGTCGAACAGCGCACTTTCTCTTAACTTCGGTATTCGAAAGTTGTGTTCTGCTAAAATGTGTATATCCATCAAAATCTCGACATTTTTTACATGAATCCAATACTTTCTCTCTCTCTCTCTCTCTCATATATAAATATATATATATGTATATTAACAAATACCTTACATATAGGTAAGAGAAAGTAATTTCTTGTTTCTGGTTTCAAAGATGAGTGGGCCTATGAACTTAATAACATTCTTTAAGGTATAAAATCAAAAGGTTAATTTCGTTAATAATGCTAACAGAGAATATGAATTTTCTTAATCCTCTCTCTTTGAAACATGGTTTGTTTATTTTTGTTTGCAAATGTAGATAGAAGGCGTTTGTTTTCTTCCTCTTCTCATTTCATTCCCTTAAATCCTCACCCCCTCGCTTTCTCTCCCACTGAAACGACGTTCATTTAATTTAAAACATGTAAACAATCAAATTTTGTTAAAACAAGCTTAAAAAAAACCCAAAAACGTTTCCGTTCAATTAACTCCACAATTAACTTACTATTAGTTGAATCAATAAATTTTAACCCTTAGAGGTTGTATAAATGTAAGAGAAAATAGATAAAGATTTGGTTTTTAAAAGATCGATTGGACAAAAATTGTTTCTTTTTTTATGCATTTTAGTTAAAAACGTACAGTGAGCGGCAATATTAAGCCTCCACCTATGCGTTTTCTACTTGTGATTATTTCATTGTTTTTATAAAAGAAAATGAAAATATTTATAAGAAATTTTCTAGGTTTGAACCATGAAAGTTTCAATTAAAAAATATATAATATTTTTTTTAAAAACAATGAAATAATCACAAGTAGAAAGCGCATGGGTGGGACTTAATATTGTCCCTCACTGTACATTCAATTCTTCATCAAGGCGGCTACACACCTAACTGCACACTTGACAAGCATGCATGTGCAATCTTTTTGTACCAGAAAGCACAAATTCCCTTCGGCACAAGCATGTTTGTGCAAGCAACAGCTTATGCCGAAAATTAACCTAAAAATGTCAAACTCAGAAGGTTATGTATTCGAAAATAAGAAGAAATACTCACTTGCTTTAAACAGAGACACAATAAATATTAATATTTAAAATGAATTAATATATATTAAATAAATGTCAAATGTCAAGATGTCTATAAAATGGCCGAGACTTCCTTGCTTGGGCATGTTTAAATTTCATTCAAGCATCAAGCGATTTGCCCAAAATTTCTCCTACAAACGCTACACTTTGCTTATACAAAAAGATGCATGCTTGTCAAGTTTGCAGTTCTTCTATAACAAGGGTCGCGGGTTCGGATCCCAGGCAGTCCGATGATTTTATTTAAGCCTTTTGGATGACGAATGCCCTTTCAGATATTTTTCTTTTTTTTTGCATTAAGGAACTGCTGCACTATGGAGGATTAGTATTGCAATTCGGACATGGTTCATTATACACCGAATTACTACAATCATTTACCATCCAAAAAAGCGAAAAATAAGAAAATTGTTTACTTTTTAACTTGGTCCACTTTTGCTTTGAGCCACTCATATATTTTTTTAGGCACTAGTCTTTAAAAAAAATATAGGCAGAGTGTTCGATGAAGAATTTCTGCAGTGGGGCGTCGAATATCCAAAATTCCTATCAACTTTATCGAAATAATAATTAAATAAATAATTATTATAACTTTCATATATTACTTTATTAGCGTATTATTATTTTTTTTAATAGGAAAATTTTGTGATAATAAAAATTTTACTGTTTATTTAATACTAAAACTTAGAAAATGAATGAATGTTTGTTTTTTAGGTGGAGATTGATTCATTGATGCGATTAATATTCAAGGATTTCAAGAAGTCGCTTACGAAGGATAACAATTGCCACTTCGTCTTCTTCTTGCTTACACACACACACACACACACACATACATACATACCAATAGAGAGGATAATGGAAATGCGGTAACTTTAATGGATTAAATTCCGGGCCAATCAGACAGGGAACAAAGTTTGTTTGCTATAGTTGAATTTAAAAATAAATATCAAGTTGTCAACATTATGGTGAATGGCCAGAGCATAGGTTCTCAACGTGGGCGATAACGCCCCCTTGCTGGGGGAGTAGAAGCCCAGAGAAAATTAGGGGTCATTGAGATGACGCAGAAGAAAAAGAATATAGTCTAAAAAAGGCAAAAAAAATACACGCTAATCATCTAAGTTACTAAAGTAAAATAAAAATTAATATCGTTTAATTTTTGTTATTGTAGGTATTGTAATCATTTTTACTTTCTCTTACCTATGTATATATGTAATATATATATAGAGAGAAAGTATTGGTTTCATGTCAAAAATTCGATGTCGAGATTTTGATGGATCTTCACGTTTTGAGGTCCCCTGAATCCAAAAAAGTGATTTTCGCGACATGGTCTGTCTGTCTGTGTGTCTGTGTGTCTGTGTGTGTTCAATTTTAAGCATGAAGGAATTGAGCTAGGAGGATGAAATTTTATATTTAAGTTAAATACCTCCCGGGACCGGAAAAATAAGCTTTTAATCAAAATCGGCCAAAGAGTACTAGTACTTTACTGATGTACTTTTTTAGTTTTTTTCGATTTTCTCAAAATTCGCTCTAACGATTTTGATTAAAATTCAAAAATCAATTATTTTTTAGATGCTCTTTCAAATGTATATTCTCGTTTTGCCCTCAAAATTGTTTGAAGCACACTTTACTCTTGTATTTCATAGGAAAGATAGGAGAAATGGTTGCCATGGTAACAAAATATAAATATTTTCCCATACTTATAAATTTTACATCTGAATTCAAATATTCCCTACTGCCGGGAACTAAATACATGTCGACACAAAAATCTGGTGTGACAAGCACAGAACACAACTTTCGATTACCGAAGGTAAGAGAAAGTTGTGTGCTGTGCGCCAGTCACACCAGATTTTTATCACGTGGATTTAGTACTGTAGCAATGTTGGTAACTAAAAAGAGAAATTGGCTTCATGTTACTAAACGCGAAGGGGGACCTCCGGTTGTTTTTAAGTAAAATCGAGCCTGATATTAACAAACTCCTTAAAATGTAGTAAATTCAACCTTCTCATTAGTTATGTCTTTTGAATGAATTAATAAAAATATTCCTATACGTTTGAATTGCTCCCATTGAATAATTCTTCTTTCATTCTTCATTTTAAACTCACGACTTACGACTATAATATAATATTACACGTTTAAATAAAATCGTGAATGAAAAACATAAACAACATAAAATCAACACAGTGGGCGAAAAATTTGATGAGGGCAGCAAACTCTGGAGTAAACCCGGACCTAATCGGCACAATAAGAGAGGGAGACGACGAACAAACGGCGTCAAAAATGCAAGAAGATAATAGAGCAAGAACTACAAATGGATTGGAGGGCAATAGACAAATCAAGTTATTGCAAATACTACAAGAACACTTGTGAAGAGAACCGTACCTGGGAGACAAAAAAATGGGGGAAAAGACATGGTGGACAAGAGTAAGAAGCACAACTTTCTAAGAGACATGACATGCGGAGACAGACAATGCAGGGGTTGCAGAAAAGAGACAGAGACAATAGAACATGTATGGGAGTGTGAAGAACTAGACGGACGACTGGACGAGGAGACGTAGTCGTGGAAAAAGAAGGTAGGACGTATAGATCAGATTAGGAAAATATTAAGAGGCAAAATAGACAAAAATCTGACAAACTGGGCAAGACAGATCACGAGACAAAGTAAAGAAGAGAGAAGATAAAGAAGGGAAAAGATGGAGAAGAGAGAATAAGAGGAAGGAAGAAGATAATGAAATAGTTGATAAAGTTTAAAATAAATAAATTGTAATTGCAAAATGTTAAAATATGAAGTAAACACTAACTAATATATTAACACATGTATGTATTATGTATACCCCAAAAGCATCAAAGAGAGGTAAGGTGAAAAATGGAATAAATAAATAAATAAATAGCTGTTTTAAATTCGCGAGAAGTGGCAAGTAAAATTAAAATGGGGGGGGGGGGCTCTAGAAAAAAACATTCTCAAAGAGGGATGTGAGCAAAATAAGGTTGAGAAACGATGGGCTTGACAGTAAATTCTTCCTTGATTATAAAATGTATTGTTTGTCCATTAAAACAAATTCCTCTTAATAGGGGGCGGAAAAGAAAGATTTCACCCTTCGAAAGTTCAAACATACCTACAGTATGATAAATTTTATGACGTATAAATTTTTTCTTTTAATTTATATTATTCGTGTTTTCACGAAAGCTGAAAATGTTTCTCGATGGAGTTTTTAAAAATGAATTTAATGAGATATCAAATATAGTAATTGGCCATTAAGTGAACAAGAAAGAGAGAAAGAGAAAAAAAATAAAGAAATCAGTCTTTTAATAGGGGTAGAGGATGGGACATTCGAATTATTAAAAAAAAAAAAAAAAAAAAAAAAAAAAAAAAAATTCGAGATTCTAGATCTTTATTAATAATTGATAATGATGAAGAGAAGTCAGCAAAAGGAATCTATACTATCTCTTTATATTATTCGCTAATGTCCGTCGGTCTATCTGGAACGCTCTATTTGGACGATTTCCCGATGGAATTTCGAAACCAAATTTTATATACATAAGAAGAACATTGTAGGGATTATAGGAAAATTATTTTCGTTCCGAAACTCTATAACTTTTTGAATTATTAATTCAGAAAGTTACAATTTCTACATAGGAAATGTATAGAGATATATTGAAGTATTCTTTGCATTTATGTATTCTATGAATGTAAACAAATCCTCAAGTAGGCACTGGATTGGAACAATAGTAATAATTTTCTTCTTCTTTTCGGGCTTGGCGTAGTTGGTAGCGTGCTAGCCTTCTATCCCAAAGGTCACGGGTTCGAATCCGAAGCAGTCTGATGATTTTATTTAAGCCATTTCGATACCAAATGGTTAAAATAAGAATGCCTGGACCCCAAATACATTTATATTCAAAGAACGGTTATTGTCAAAAGTCTTATATGGCCCGAGTTTTTTTTTTAACACTCACACTTTTTTCTCATTCACACTCACACACACAGTCTTTTCGGCAACTATAAGACTTTTACATTATTCGTTATTGATTAATATACATATTGGGGGTCCAGGCATTCTTATTTAAGCCATTTGGTACCCAAATCAGCAAAAGTTGAAAAACAAAAATTAAAAGAACAGTTGCGCCTTAATATCGATAACCCTCCGAGCGTTGTCTTGCGTTCTATACTCTCCCTTGACAGCCGATAAGGCGATTTTTTTTTTTAATTTATTGTAAAAAATAGAGAAAAATAATAAACCCAGAAAAACTTTTATCAAATGATGGATTTATTTTATATGAAGTTATAATTATCTTCAAAAATATGGAATTTCTTTTTCGCTCTCTTAGAATTTTAGATAATAGAGAGAGAGAGAGAAATGTTTATGTGTAAAAGTTTTTAAAACAACTTTGAAAAAAATAAATAAAACGTTTGCATATAAATAAGACCCTTAAAAAAGTTTTTCGTTTGTGACACTTTCTTCTTTAGAAATCTTTTTTTTTTTTTATCTATATAATTTATATCTCCTTAAATAGATAACAAAAAAATAATTTGTTTTTGTGTAATATATTGGCTTGCTGGCGAACCGAGAGATTCGAACCCGGGATCCCCAGACTATTGGGTCTGCACTAAGTCAAAGGTTTGGTTGAATGTGCGTTTGCTTAATATTAAAGAAGCTAATAAAGTGGAGATAGAAATTTGAAAATTTGATCAAATATAATATTGGGTTCCTGGAGGACCAGGGGCCACAGTCTTTTCGGCAACTCAGGCCATTTAAGACATTGCCGATAACCGTTATTATTTATAATATCTATTGTGGGTCCAGGCATTCTTATTTAAGCTATTTGGTATCCAAATGGCTTAAATAAAGTCACACATCTAAGGATTCTTGCTGTGTAGACATTATTTTACATTTTATGAAGGAAACAGGATGTCACAGCGAACTCTTGCTGAAGGTGAGTGTATATATATAAATTAAAAACACTGTTTTAATCTATCATATTTTATTTTCAGAGTATTGGTCAACCAATGTACATCAAGGTTTCAATCCTCAACGGGTCATCATCAGGACCTGAAAAAGTGAATGAATCACAATAATTTATTATCTATAATATACATTTGTGTTATGAACATTCGTCATCTGTTTTTAAATTAATTATTAATGAATATCCTGTCATTTATCAAAAATGTAGAATTATTTTTGTTTAATATAAAGTGTTAAAAGATGTATAATGAGTATTTTTTTTAATTAAATTAGACATACCTTAGCTCTGATAATTAAAAAAAAATAGTCATTATACATCTTTTAACACTTTATATTAAACAAAAAATAATTCTACATTTTTGATAAATGACGGGATATTCATTAATAATTAATTTAAAAACAGATGACGAATGTTCATAACACAAATGTATATTATAGATAATAAATTATTGTGATTCATTCACTTTTCAGGTCCTGATGATGACCCGTTGAGGATTGAAACCTTGATGTACATTGGTTGACCAATACTCTGAAAATAAAATATGATAGATTAAAACAGTGTTTTTAATTTATATATATAGTTCTGGGGTGACCGAGCCGGAGCTCGGTCTTTTTTTTTATAAAATTGTAAAAAAACTAAAAAAAAGTACATCAGAAAATATTTAAAATTTGAAAGAAATTATAACGAGACAACTTGCTTCTCAATGGAAATATCAATAAAAACACCAAAATAAGAAGTAACAGTCCAGGGAGCTTTGAGGAATAGCAACATTACTGGGTGGATACTTACAAGGGGGAGGGCACGACCTTGGCATTTCATTTTGGGATGAAACTTCGGGTGATGATTTTAGACCGTTAGGGGGTTCACCCCTTGAAATAGTAACGCGCAACGCTCAATAGATACGGAGAAAATGACGTTTAAAAAATTCAAAGTTCGCTTATATACTAGTTAGGCTTTTATATGACAATGGCGACAATAGTCTAGTATGTAGCGTGTCTACCCACCAAACTGGCGCTTGGGGTTCGAATCTCGCCTCGATTTATTTTTTTTTTTTTTTTATTAAATTATTTATTTTATTGTTTTTATAATTAAATAAATTGATTATTTAATATTATAGATTATTTATTAATAGAGAAATTTTTGTGAACGTAAATGATGTTTGTCTGTTTTCCAACTGATCTTTTAAAAAAATAATTCATTGTTCTTGTAAAAATTATTCCGCTTTAATTAATTGTGCTAGATGCCGAAAAAATTTTTGTTTCAAATGTTTTTATGATGATTATCATTCAGTCTCACGTTTGTAATAAAAAAGTATAATGTATAAATGCTTATAATGTAAAATCAAGAAATAAGATTGAAACTTTTTACTTATTAATAGCCTAAATTATAGTATTTTGAATAATAGTTTATTAAATAATAGTGTATTTATTTGGTAGTTATTTAAAATATTGCTATTGAATATAATTATGATTTAAAATTTAGTCTTTTTTTGTTAGCAAAATAACACTATAGTTATTTATTAATAAATAATCTTTAATATTAAATAATAAATTTATTTAATTGTAAAAACAATAAAATAAATATTTTAATTAAAAAAAAAAAACAAGTCGTGCACGGGATTCGAACCCCAAGCGCCCATTTGGTAGGTAGACACGCTACCTGCTAGACTATTGTCGCCATTGTCATATAAAAAGCCTAACTAGTATATAAGCGAACTTTGAATTTTTTAAACGTCATTTTCTCCGTATCTATTGAGCGTTGCGCGTTACTATTTCAAGGGGTGAACCCCCTAACGGTCAACAATCATCACCCGAAGTTTCATCCCAAAATGAAATGCCAAGGTCGTGCCCTCCCCTTGTTAGAGGAGACAGTGCCTCATAAGAAAACTTTAATCATGAGATATAAAAGAGTTGTCCAGGAAATGCGTCAGCCTGGAGAAAATTAAAAATTATTATTTTCATTAAAATTAATAATAATCAGAAATTATTATTTTAATAATAGAATTTAAATAATAGGTATTTTTCTACTAATTGGCCTTTTGACATTATTAAATTAAATACATTGTAAGTAATTATTGATATAAAATATAAATTTACAAAATTGCGCATTAATTAAAATTTAATATTCGTGGGGAGATAAATTTGTGGGTTATGGGTAAAGAGGGGGGAGGGTTTGACCAGGAAGCAAGCCCACTAGGCTTTGAACATTATAAAACCTTTAAAACGAAAATTGGAAAAAAACTAAAAAAAGTACACCAGTAAAGTACTATACTAGTAGTTTCCTGAAGATGAAACCTAGCGCATGTTGTTTTCTATCACGGAAATAGCAAATATTTAAAATTTGAAAGAAATCTTTAAAGGAAATTTCAAGAAAATTAGAAAATACTAAAAAAAAGTACACCAGTAAAGTACTAGTACTCGAGGTTTCCCGAAGACGAGACCTAACGCAATTTGTTTTCTATACCGCAACTAGGAACTATTTAAAACTTGAAAGAAAAGATTATAACCTCAACACCAAGCCCCAAGGGCTTTTCCCATACTTATAAATATTACTTCTTGAATTCTAATATATCAGCGAAAACTAAATATATCTGGACACAAAAAATCTGGTGTGACAAGCACAGAACACAACTTGTGATTACCGAAGGTAAGAGAACATTGTGTGCTGTGCGAACAGTCACACCCGATTTTTTTGAATAGAAACAGAGGGGTTTTGATAATAAAAAAAAAAAAAAAAAAAATCTAAACCGAATTCAAAATCTGTTGATTTAACTAATCATTGAAAAATGGAAGAAAACTTTTTATATAAATTTATATCCAATTAACTTCATTTTATAAACTGAAATTCGAAAGAGGATCGAGAGAGAAATCACTTCCAATTGGAAGAGGAATTTTTTTATTTTCGACAATCAAATTCATAAAAAAAAATAATAATAATCTATGATTATTAAATCTAATTGTAAATAAGTATTATAGAATACAATCGCCTTCTTCAAGAAAAGAAAAAAAAAAACTTTAATATATACGGATAATTCCATAGGTGATGAATTGCAAATTGAAATAATTAAGAATAGATAAAGAAGCTCTCAAAAAAATTAATTTATGATAGACTAAGTATGCATCACTTTCACATCTTTGTTTGCGTTATGACCGCATATTTTACCAAGCCTTGACAAAGTATCGCTTCCCGTCTTGAAGAACAAAAATTTATTTAATTAAAATTTGCTAAATTGATATGAACTGAGGTTAATTGGCCTCAGATGCTGAAAAACTAAAGAATATGAATAATTTTAAAATAAATGTGATGTTTAATGAAGGATGCCGACCTTTTCAACAGGAGATCGGTGTTCGCAGGATTTTACTTTCCCGCCAATATACTATATGTAATATATAATTAACTTGGCCCTGGCAGGCGGCGTCTCGTACGCGTTTAGTAGTTAAAAATTTTGAATTTGCCTCTCCGAGTCCGTCCTCTCTGAATTTCGCCAATCAGCGCTATCCCTGAGATCTGATTGGTGGGTTCACACATCGGACACTGGTTTAAGCGCTTTATATATAAGTATGATAAGCGAAAAGTATTATGATCGTAAAAAAATCTAAACTCCAATTTTTATATATCTAAACGTTTCAGGTCATAACGACCCAAGAAATGCAATAAAAAAATGTAATGTGCGTACTTATAGGAACTACGGATGGCTGTGTGTGATGTGTTTTTTTTACTTTCTCTTACCCTATATATGAAATATATTCGATTCATGGCAAAAATTCCGATGTCGAGATTTTTGCTTATATATCTGGAACTATTCATCGGATTAGGATTTTGCAAATTTGTAGTCCTAAGTGGGCCCAAGAAGGTATGAAAACTAGAAGTGAATTGGATCGCAGGGAGCGTTAAGAATGAGCGGAAAATTATTATCGCGAATCATTCCGTTTCCTCAGCTTCCTTTGAAACAAATCTTTTATAACTGGTTAGTTATAATGATGCGCATGATAATACAAGGACGATAGCCTCTAGACGTGGAGCAAATTTCATGACAA